>MU224017.1:1194535-1205589 GCA_018584345.1 Thuja plicata
GTAGCTTGGAACTCGGTAGCTGTGGTGACTCGGTAAATACATTGTCACTCGGTAACCATTGGTGACTCGGTAGAAACTGACTTCTCAGTTGTCATCGACTGATGACTCGGTGACTACCGTCTGCTCGATAACTGCTGTTCTTCTCATATGCTCAGTGACTGCCTTACTGCTCGGTTTGAACTGTTTGATCGTTGAGCTTTACTGAATGCTCGGTATAGGCTGTGGGCTAAGTGATAAGCTCGGTAAGAATTCAAAACCGAATAAGTGTTTTCACTAAGTGCATTCACTGATGCCAAATGTATTATTATTCCAACATTTAGAATGAATCCCTATGATGTATGGCATATCTTTCCCCTCTTCCACCCCTATGCAAACTCTAGCATAGGTAAGGTGCCTTATGTCCACCATCACTGGTTCAATCGAAAGAATCTCTCCAAAGGATCTGGCAATACCAACAAAGACATCTTTGTACAAAAACTCCAGAGGGAGCTCAGGAAGCCTTACCCAAACCAAGGCTTGGATATAAAAAGAATTATTTATGTCCAATTTGGGAGACCACTTCTACAATGCCAGAGAGGATTTCCCAATAGCCCATGCCCCAACACGAAGAATCTTGGCATAGTCTTCCTGGCATGAAAACTCAAAGTATAGAAAGACCTTTTCCATGGCTTTTATTTCAACCTCGCCCTTTAGGTTCCATTTTGTCTTAGCAAAAGTTCTAACTATGTCAATATTTTGGTCTTGACCCAGCAAATTTTCCCACCAAAGTAAGAGACATGGTAGCAAAATTGTTGTCAATCGGTTTGTTCGATAAAGAAATGGTGTACTTTCCCTTTTCCTTTTTAGATAGGTCTTTTATAACTGGGAAAAGAGACTTGCCTGTGGGTTTTTATCCCAAATAATGTTGACCAAGGACGATGCCAAGCAAAATCTTCCTTGACACAAGGCTGAGCCTCTAAATGCGCAAAGGAATTCCCATCCGTCCCCATCTCCTCTTTACCTAGATCCTTCTATCTATTGTGTGGGACCCCATCCCTTTTTTTTGTGCCTTCCTTTTCCTGGTCTGCCAGAGGGCCACCATCACGAGCTCCTGCAACAATATCTGGCACCTGTAAAAATGGTTTCCCACCTGCTTCCAAATTTGAAATTCCTCCCGCTCCCACTCCCTCATGTCCTCCCATGTGACTTGAGAGGAGGCTTTGGATTTAATGAAGTAAATATAATAAAAGGTGCTCAAAACTTTCTAAATAAATATTAATTTTTTTTGAAGTATTTGGAATAGAAATGGCTATAATATCTTCATATTTACTAACCAAAGTTCTAAGGTATATTTAATTCAAGCTATTTCCATATCAATTTGAGGTGTGAGATGTAAATATTCTATAGAGAATTCATCAACTCTTCTATCTTCATATGTAAAAGTGTGGTCGCACATAAATGATTTTAAATCAACATATTTGATAAAACAAGAAACACTAAAGGATGTTTGTTATATCATTCGGTGTTGCTTGCTTTATTAAATATGCTAATTTAAAATCATCTATGTGCAACCACACTTTTGTATATGAAGATAGAAGAGTTGATGATTTATCTATAGAATATGTACATCTCGCACCTCAAATTGATATCAAAATAGCTTGAAATAATATACCTTAGAACTTTGGTTAGTAAATATGAAGATATTATAGCCATTTCTATTCCAAATACTTCAACAAAAAATAAAAGTTCTTTAGAAATTGTTGAGAACCTTTTATTATATGTACTTCATTAAAGCCAAAGCCTCCTTTCAAGTCAATAGACTTGAATTCAAAATATAATTATGAATAACTAATCACATTCCTTTTACAAAATTGTACATATCTCTACACACCTTTAGCTTCTATACCTACAAGACTTACAATATTTTCTTAGACTTTCATCACCCACACCAAAATTCTTTGTCATAAATCTTCACATGAGTCCCTTTTAGTTAAGAGTGTGCTTATTATAATATATTACTAAACTTCTCCTCCATATCATTTTCTAAGTGCTCATCTCATTGTATATTATCCTTCCTCACTTTAGGATATCTTGAAAATTGATTCTAGGTCATATATGGAGCGATGAACACCTCTTGTGTACCATAGGCTTTTATACCATATATTAGAGAGTGAGAGAGTATATGAACATTTCATAATATATGTTGTAATAAATAAACTAATTCTACCAGACGATACCAATTATACTACGCTAGTAGACACTATAATACTAGGATGTTGAATATAGATGTTTATGCCAAAAATCATCTCACTTGTATAGAGATGGATTGACATGGTATTTGTATCCCACCTCTTCATCAGAGCCATAACAGTCACCACATGTGACCTCATTTCTAGCTACTAGTAGATGTACTAGAGTCCTACCCATTTAAGTATACCCACTTCTAATACTACAATTTCTTCCACTCTAGAGTACAGCATGCTACTTATGTGCCCCATGGTATTCTTATGAGCCTCTATCAAATTATACAACAAAGAAAAAGAGGACGTATTATTTTACGTGATGCAAAAGTAAAAAATTTCTAGTTTTCTTAACACATCATACTGCATAAGTCCTTCAATACACATGTGCACCCTAACAATGTTAGTGTGATTAGCCTCCAAGGATTCTAGTACAGTCCCTACACACCAATGCATCTAGGGGACACTAGCATACAATAGCCTCAAGGAAACACATATGGATCCCATACATGCACCCAAAAATTTGATGCACGTGTCTCCCCAATATCTAAAATTGGCTATAGACTATAAAAAAGTGAGAAAAAGGGTGCAATATGGCCTACCTCATCTAGGGGCTCATCTTGATCTATGGTGGAAGAAACTTCCATGATCTTAGTGGCTCAAAAATTCCATCTACAAGGTATTTTCATTGATATGGTATAGAAAAATCATTAAATCTCTCATGATGAATGCTACAAGTGACTCTTCTAAGGGCACAATTTTCTCATATATAGCCTCAATTAGCCCAAAATTTTGAAAAACAAATCATGGCCATTATGATTCAATCTCCTTCCTATTTTTTCCCATATGTTAAGGGTAAAAACATGTAGGCATATATTTTCCTTCAACTGATTTTTAATTCTGACTGGTACTAAAACTCCTTAAGTTTGTTTGTGGCCAAAGTAGCTTGTTCCACTTTTACACTAAAAATCTTTTAATTTTGTAGTTCTTGATATGTCAGAATGGATGTTTCACACCAAGTTCTAGAGGCATCATCTGCATTTACCTTGTTGGCTTCTGAGCTTTCTATTGTATCTTTTTTTGAGGTAATTAATACATATAATGCATTGTAAGGGATTGATAAATACATCTATTGAGCTACTTTTCTAATCTTGATCACTTGATTCAATTAGTTCACTAAAGTGGGGTCAAACTATAGTGTTGCAAATTTTACCATGTGCATTTATGATACCCAAGTATTAAGCACAATGCATCTATGATAAAATCCATGATCAATCATTTATAGTTTGTCATAATGAATTTTAAAAATAAGGTGCTCATGACCACTAGCCCAAATTTGGAGTCAATTTGAATGGATAATAGCATAGCATGCAGACATCTACATAGAATATGTTTATCTTTGAAATATTTTGTTTTCAAAAATAAAAGATCCCATAAATTAGATACTTTTGACATGTGTCCCCTTTCTTAGATGTGTTTTAAATGACTGTCATTGCCCACTTTAAGAAACAAAATCCTTTTCCCTCCTAATTTTTTAGTCATCCTTACCCTTACCCACTTTCTAGTAATTTTTTATCTGACTCTCTAACAAATATCTCACTCTCAAATCTCATTTTGATGCCCAAATTGAAGCTCTACTAAAATCTATACTCTATCTCATTGTAACTTACTCTTTGTGTAAGTGCATAAAAGCTATTGTATCAAGTGAGGGTTCGATACTATGGAACAATCTCTCCCCTCTCTTATCTAGACATCTATTTATTTATTTATAAATTATAAGAATTATTTATTTATATTGTGATCTTTGTGTAATAAGGGCTTTCATCAACCAAGTGGGTTTCCTATTACTTGTTAATATCTCCTTTCTTTTTATGAAATAGGGGTTTTCCTCCAATAAATGAGGTATTTTTCTATTACATTATCATTTATAAATTTTATTATAATTTTTCTATATAGGTATATGTAGAGGTAGAACAAAAAAATGGGGATGTGATTATGTTAAGACCCTACACCACCACAATACTTTTATCCTATATTTGTGTGTGTGGGTGATGAAAAAGTTCACATATTGAAGAGTGTGTATAAAGATAAACTAAGGGTATTTTGTTATTTTTGCCCATATGGGATACAATGTTGGACACAAATGTCTCTACTATGAGTTAGTGTCAAGCTAGTGAGCTTGTAGGCTTTGGGTTGTATAGTTCAGTATTTCTATTTTCGGTTTCCATAAACAAAATATTTCTATCTTTCTATAGTTAATTATTTTGGTATTTCTATTTTTACATTAAAATTATAATTATATTTTGATTATATACATCAGGAGGGGTCCCAAACACTTACATCAAGCAAAAATGAAAAAAATATTGCGACACACAAGAAGTGAGACCATGCAACAAAAAGATCCAACAACAAACTGGCACAAAAAAACAAGAAATAAAAAGAAAAGACACATAGGACAAAGAAAAAACACCTCCAAAACCAACTTTAGGGAAGGGGACTTAACTAACTTCAATTCCTAGTTGAACTCCTTTAGAAGATTTAGCAACGAGCCTTTTTTTATTCCCCTAAGTTGTAGCCTACACAATAGGAACCTTGGATGCCTAATTACTCAATATCTCCTTCTTTTTTCCTTTTGCAAGTATGTCCTCAAGTTATTTTATGAGAACTTGAAGAGATCTAGAAGTCTTGGTCATCATGTCCATGCTAAAATATATAGCTTCATTTATCTTCATTTTGAGGTCATCTAGGCTATTGTTTACATTGGTAATGACAAGCATAATTTATTTATTTTCCTCCTCAGTGGGTACCAATTAACAAAGCTTCATAATTTATTTATAAATGCTAGCCCAATTTTTGAGATTGATGAGGAGATTATGCACTACCCCACAAATTCCTTGGTCTTGGATAGATTTTGATCACTCACCCACCCTAGCATTTGCTTCAACTAGGGCTTTACACCTATTAATCTTCTTCTTAGTTGTATGTACATCTAGGATAAAATCCATTTTATGATTTCATGTTCTATTATAAAGAACATATAGGTTGTTCACTTTCTTCACCACAACTATATAATTAGAGAAATCAACCTATTTAGGAGAATGCATTCAGGAATGGGTAGGGGATGTAAACGAAGGAGAAGATGACTAAATTTTTAGATTCTTACGCTTTTGAGGGGTGTTTTCCATTTTTGAAACTAACTAATAGTCCATGAGGATGAGGAACCCTAAAAAAATAAAGGATCCTCTTAGGAGGCACCATGTCTTTAGTAGTATTATTTATTTTAGCCTTTTTAATGGGTTATTCCTAGTCTTAAAAATAAGGAGCCTACGAAGGCTAGAGGAAGAAGCACGTTTAAATTCTTTTAGATTATAGTTCTCAACATGGAAATGCAGATTCCTGAAGGGGAAGGCCTTAGGGCCTAACCCAAGAGATATGGCTAAATTGAAGTTGCATATAATGAAAGGATGAGGGCTTGATAATGAGGAAGCCCACCCTTTACCTTAGCATAAAAAATTGAGTAGGAAAATGATGAAAAGTCTAAAATGGAAATTTTATCTAACCCAATGGAAAAAATGATTCAAAATTGGAAATAGTGGGTTGAAACCACTTGTACCTACCTAAAAGTCTGGTGTATTAAATGAGGATAAGCACAATATCCTTCCCTTCCCTGAAAAATCTTCTATGTTGACCCCATTCGCAGCTAAGATATCTTCTCCCTAGCACAAAGAAATCTTTTGAAATCAACATTGTAATGGCCTTTTGAGTTATAATTGTCTAGTTTATCTAGTTTTTTAAAATATTATTATATTTCCTTTAGATTTTTAAACTTTACTCTCTCAATTAGTTGTCTTGATTACCCTAGCTCACCAGAGTGCTAGTAAAAGTGAGGTGGCGCAAGGTTCAATTTGTTGTTTAGGAATTCATCAATCCTAGGATAGAAAATTCCCTTCTCCACACTAGCTATCCCCAATAACTCTTTACTAATCATTTTATTTCCTTCATTTTCATGACACAAACTTTTCTCCAATAATAAGAACTTGTCCAACTATTTTCCCCTCTCCACTAATGTATTAGTGTTTTATTAGTGTTTTCTTAGTTTTGTTCAAATCTCTACTATTTTGTATGTCTTAAGTGATGCAATTTCCTTTGATACCTACCCCATCCAAGAAAAAAAATATTATATGAATTAAATAATAGTTTTTTTAAAATATGGATGGAATATGCCAATAAAAATACATCTCTTAGATCCATGCATTGGGAAAAAAGATGAAATAGATGTTGCAAAGGTAGGGAAAGCCTATTTCTCATCTAGGAATTATGGAAATTAATCAATGAAAATAATTTCTTCTATTTTTAAATGTAGAGTGAATTAAAGTAGGCCTGGAGGTAGTTGTAGTTTCCTCGATTACATTTTTATTCTACATATGGTTAGTAGTCTATATGGTTTGCCATTCCTTACATTATATTAAAATTGCTTACAAACCACGTGAATGAAATGATTATCTAAATTCACAATCGCAGTTGATAGGAGTGTAAGCTATTATTTTGATTAGGGTGGAACTCAACTTTTCTATTCAATCATATATACAATCTCTTTATATATATGTATGTTTGTACATGTATATCTATATGTATATGCATATGCATAGGTAAATGTAAATGTATACGTATATGTACATGTAAATATAGACATACACATACATGTACACATACATATACACATTCATGTATATGAATATACATGCATGTATGTGTGTGTGTGTGTTTACACACATATACACACATACACATATAGATATACATATCCTTCCATGCATCTATGCACACATACATACATATCCTTTTATCTTCCTTTTATCTTTGTTAATATGTGTAAATTTTATGTTCACATGAATAATATATTGTTGGAATGAATACAACATAGTTCAGTGTTACAAAAAGTGATTTATGCTCGCCTGAATGCACTCCTATATCAAATTTCATTTTCAAATAAATCACTATCACCTTCCCACCACCAAAATCCGTATCAATTTCCCACACCGAAATTCCGTTCATTGTCAACGATAAATTTAATGACTTAAAAGATGTGAGAAAAGATTTTGTCGGCCACCTCAAGCGGCACTTAGGATTTTCTTGGAAAAGACTTTGATTCGTTTCTAAATAACCATTGAAACATGTCATATTTTCATCCCGATATTTTCAAACACTGTGCAGAATAAACTTGCTTCCTCATGGAGGCGCCCCAGATGTGGAGCCCTCTCATGGTCGCTACCCTCAAAGACATTCCGAAAAATATTGTGCCCATTTACATCGGAAGAATAAAGAAACTATTGACGAATGGAAGAATGCTCTTCATCAAATCTCTTCTCTTTCTCATTGGAAAATGGCGGAAGATTTCGGATAAGTAAATTGCATTCCTCTTTTTAATTAACATGTGGGAAAGCGCAAGTCGTCTTGTTCAACGTTTACCCCGTTTTTATCTTGATTGTGGGCTCCTCCTTGGATCCTATTGCCTGGTTTAGGCGATTTATTAATTTCTAAGATTTAGAATAAATGATGTTTCTAGGTTCCTTAAATTTGACGAACTATTCATGGTAGAATCATTTTATTTACTCCGAGAATCATTTTGGTCATGTCATTCCTTGACGCATCCGAGTCATTATTTGTTTGATTCGCTAGTTTTACGGTAGTGCTATCCTGGTGGTATTTTTCGCTCCTTTTCAAACACAAATATATTCAAATTTGGATGTAGTTAATCCAACGCATTAATTCCTTCAATTAAATTATTGTTCATGTCATTTAAATGATGATACTCTGCTTTCCCCTACACTAGACTACTCATGTGCCAATTAAATCTGGTGAAAAGAGCACCATCTCTTACTCGGTTATCTCGGTAAACATCAGCAAACAGCTATACATTTAGCTATTTGTGGAGAAACACTGTTTATTAAATGATTTATTAAGAATAGAAATAAGCGATCACCTATACATTAACATATTTGTCATGAAACAATGTTTATAAAATAATTCAATCAGAATAGACAACTTCCACGCAGTGAAAATGTATAGTAATTTTTTTATTGATGCAATATTCGATGTCGTGCGCTAGGAGACTGAGAATTACGACTCCTTCCATTCTTACTCTGAAAAGATGAAACCCTAGAACCGTGGATCTATAGCCCTAATTTTCAAAACCCATTTTCTTTTCTTTTAGGGTTTCAGGTGTGGTATTCACTTGGAGGAGGCAAGGGATTGAAGATTAGAGAGGAGTATCTCCACCACATGATGCTTATTTTCTTTGTATTTCCCTTTTCAAAAGTTGTTTGGCACAATTGAGGAACCCTAAATGCTTGCAGGGAAATGATAATGAGTGCACGGTCTTGGACAATGAGTCATTTTATGACATTTGCTTCAGGAGTCATACAACTCATTAGGGGAGAGGAGCCAAAATGTATTTGTAAAATAAAATAAGTAAGATAAATAAATGTAAATTTCCTAAATAACAAAAGTAGCTTCTCTAGGATATTTGAACACAAGACCTCCTTGGAGTAAGGCTAGCTAGTTTACAATTGGGCTATTGAGTTATTTGGTAATCCTATTTATAACTGTCATATTTGATGACTTAGTAATTTAATCGAGTTACTTAAAAAATGAAGTTTTTACCCATAGGCTCACAGGAAAGAGAGAGTTTTTTTTTTGTTTAAATGAACCAACTATAGTAGTTGGAGTAGTTGCTTCCCGTAAAGAAACTCCTTCAACCATATAGTTGTTTATATGATTTGAGGGGAATTTTTGATTCTATGTACATGTATAATGTTTGGAATAGAAAAGATAATATGGAAATGAACAATGTTTGTATTTGTTTGAGTTTTCCCTATCTCTAATTATGGATTTTGGCATGGTGATTTGACTTTTTACTAGCCTCTCCTTTATTTTCCAGTTCTGGGAGGTTTAGGGTGTGACCCAACACCTTTCTCTTTTGTTTTTCCTATGTGCAAATTTGTTATATTTATATCCTTTTCTTTTCTGAGATCAAACTCAAGATTGATTGGGGAATTGAATTTGGTTTGATGGTTGATCTAGATGTGGAACTGGGAGACCTCAAATGGGTGTACTTTAGAAAACCTTCCCAAGAGCCTCATCATGCCCATTTTTGACCATACAATCAATTTGAGAGTGCAATCCTTGCTTTATGGGCAGAGAATTGTATGAGTTAGGATACCTTGACCTACTTGCTCATATGGGCCTATGAGAACACTCATACTGGCCTATGGGAATACTTTTACGAGCTTCTGATTCATTGGTTTAAGCTTTTGGCACTATATAATATCACTATCTACATCTATTTTTCTCTCTGAACCTTCTCTATTTCTATATGAGGTCACCCTAAATGTGAAATCAAGAGCCTTGTGAATCCATCCATTATTGTTATGGTTATTTGGTAATTATTTAAAGGTTAGACTCATCCCAAGGATTTGGGATCGTAGGAGATAGTTCCTAATGATGTGGAATGGGTGCTTTGATGTTATTTTAGTCCCTTAGATGACATGGTTGGGTAGGGAAGCTAGGTACCCTAGGTGAGTGACTCACCATAGGTTCCAGTACCCAAAGGGGTTGCTAGGGAATCCTATGGGTGAATTCCTTAATCAAGCGATAACCATAAATTAAAAATTGGAGGGTTTAAACATAATAAAAGATAAGTGATATATTAGTCCGCATAGACTTGTTGGAGTACCAGGACCATGAGTTAACCACTTGGGTGGATTGTAATTACAAGGGGACCAGGGTTCCATGGTTACTAAGGTGGATTGTAGCAAGCAAGTTATATGATGACACTCACCTAGTTGGTGTTTTGGAACCCTTAAATTTGTGATGTGATGATTTGGTTTTTACTTATGGGTTATGTCTTTACTTTGGGTTGTTTGATGTTTTTGGGAAGGATACTTCATACCCTTAGATTTCCTTAGAGCTTGTGTGAACCTTGTTTCTATCTCCTAGCATGGAGGATTGGAACTTCACAGTTTCACGTGGTTGGGTGACAATTATTTTCAAGGTATTGTTCATGGTTTGATGGATGACATGACCTTGGATTCATGTTTATAAGTTGATGAAGATTACTACGTCTATATCATGTACTTAAATTTATTGTAATTCAAATATATTGATTATTTGTAAGACCTTGTTGGGAAAGGTAATGTAATATGATGTAATTGAAAGAAAGAGCTATGTTATTGGGAAGAGTAGTTTTAGGAACATCAAAAGGGGAACCCGGATAGAGTCATCCTCCACCAAGGCCTCCTCCTTTGTCTCTTCCAGTTCCACAAAGCCATTTTCCCGGCACCCCAACCCCCTCTGATTATTCAGATGATGCCCCAAGAAACACCCGCTGAAAAAGCTGAAAAGACCTCCAAATCCTCCTCCTGGTCCATCCGTATAACACAGGGGCCTGCGAAGTCTGAGAAAAAATCCTGGAAAAAAAGTATTAAGATCCCCACCCATAAGTTGGATAGATTGGAGGACTCTCATGTTTCGGACTCTGTGGATTGCATGGAAGAAAAAGGGGCTGACAGGACATCCGAGACAGTCTTTAAGCCCCAAAAATAGAAAATTACTGAAACCCTTGTCAATTTAGAGGTGGATCTTAGCAGGTCTGGCCGAAGAAGGTCTAACAAAATTGCCAAAGAGCAATGCAAAATCAAGATGCTGGAGATGGCCTCCAAAGAGATCTCCCTCATAGAAAATGCCTCCCAATCCACAAATTCTAGAAAGGCTTCCTTGGAAGGCTATATGAGCCCGACTGCTAACACCCCCTGTCCAACCCCCAGAGAACTATGA
>MU224017.1:1205639-1219493 GCA_018584345.1 Thuja plicata
AGAAAATGCCTCCCAATCCACAAATTCTAGAAAGGCTTCCTTGGAAGGCTATATGAGCCCGACTGCTAACACCCCCTGTCCAACCCCCAGAGAACTATGAGCCCTACCCCTCTCCAAAGCCCCCATGGTGACCCCCAGGTTAAACCCCTCTCAGCTGGAATGGAGGAAAAATGCAATTTTACAGGCACCCTCAAAAGCAAATTTGTGAATATTGACAAGGAAATTGCAGAGATCAAAAAGGGTATGCAGGACATGATGGACCTCTACAGGAGGAAATTTTTTTTTTCTCTAAAAGTGATGCATGCCTCGGCGTTAACCCTTTGCAACATGTAGGAGAAGCTGGATGACGAAAAACTGGAAGCGAATGAGGAGAATAGAGACCTGTTTCTATTTCTCCAGATGATCCCTACTGTCCAAACAGTTGGGAGAGAAAAATTATTTTTGTTGCTGATGGTTTTGGTTTTTTTTTCTGGGATGGTCCCTTGGTTACCCTGCTCTGTTATGGGGGTTAATTTTAAGTTTAGAATTTTGTTTTGGTCGAGCCCTGCGTGGCTTAGTGTCAATATTTTTGAAGACATTACTGTTAACAAGCTCTCTGGTTTTATCTTTTTAAGTAGAACTGAAACTTTTGTTTTTGATAGAGGCAGAATTTTAATGCCTGTGATAAACTGTTAATCTACTTTAAGCTTCGACTGGTGCCATTAATATGCTATTAATGTGCTTCTAGTCCCCTGTTTCACGGGCTAGCACCCTCTTGCTGCTTATTTTATCAAAAACATCAAAAGGGGATGCTCATTTGTAATATAAAATATTGTAATGAAGGATTCAATCTGTAAATTCCTACCCTATCTCTCTATAATCTTAAAATGTAATATGAAAAGTAAAGATTTCATAATGCAAATTATAATTATGTTTTGTAAGGATAAATGATTAATTCTTAGAACAAATGTAATTTGGAAAGAAATTGAAAGTTAAAGTGTTTGTGGTAAATGAAATAAAATAATATGAAATAAGCATTAATGTTATCTTTTAACTTATCCTTTATGAAAATTTAAGCGATAAGTATTGTAGATAGTAAATGATTCACAAGTTAATGAAATGAATCAGTAATGTTAACTTTATTAAAAAACATTAGGGAACCTGTAAGGACATGTTCATTCTTAGTTATTAAGAAGCAAGAAACAATAATGGTCTTAAAAAAAATTAGTTGCTTTTCTTGGTGCTTTAGACCTTGTCCTTCCGGCTTCCCTGGCGGGGCATTACATTTGGTATCAGAGCTCTAGGTTTCTACAATGGGAGGTCTAGGGTCTAATTGCATTTAACTAAGTCTTTACTTCTTTTTCATATTAGTAAAACTAGATACACTTTTCATATATAATATCACTCTTTCAGGATGCCTCTAATCACCCATGGAATAGGTAAGGGAAGAGCTCAAAATTCCTCCCCTAGATATCAAGAAGAAAGTTCCCAAGGGGATTACAAGGAAGAAAAATATTAGGATATCAATCGGGAAGAAATGAATAAGAGTAAGAGTAATGAATCTGAGCGGGCTCAAATGAGACAACTTATGTAGCAAATTTTGCAAAGGCTTAAGACCATAAAAAAAAGTGAATCACGAAGAAGAAAACTATTCTCACTATAATGTTATGGAAAGATATAGAATCCCTAGGAGAAGGACAACAATACCAGATAGTGAAACCATGGATACTTCCCATATGAGGGACTTACTCAAAGCTAAGATACCTTTCTTTTATGGTAACGAAGGGGGAACCTCAGAAAAAACATGGCTATATGACCTTGAGAGATGTTTTTCCATGCATTTATTTAGTAGTAATGTGAAAGATAGATAAGCCATCATGCACTTAAAAAAATTTATTCCACCTGGTAGCGTATGGAAGAAGAAAAGATTCAAGTTAGCATTGGCACTATTTCCTGGGACTTATTCTTAGAAATTTTTAAGGATCAATTTTGGTGATACCAATGAAAGTAGAGTAGGGAAGAAGATCTTTACCATCTTAAGAAATCAAACATGACTATAGAAGAGTATGAGTGAAAATTATTTTAACTTAAGCCTTTCATATGATATAAAGATGATGTCCCTATACTTTTACAACATTTTATCTGAGGATTAAATGACCACATATCTTGGGAAGTAGAAGTCTTTGAATGTAAATATCTCCAAGGTTCTATAGCCAAAGCCTTTCTAGTTAAGAGGAATATAAGGATGGGTCAGAGTCCTCATTCTGGAATTCAAGCGAATAAGACTGGGACATGCTCTAAAGGAAAATATAATCAAGGGACTTCAAGCTCCAAGAATGAACAATCACCTATAAAGTGGGAGAAATCTTCCACAAGAATAACATTTAGAATAACAAGTAGGGTGATGGAAAGTTTCTGTACCCTCAAGCCCGTAATAATAATCCTACCCTGCAAAGGTTTACCTCTCAACCATTCAAGATTTCTCAGAATACCAATAAAGGGGGTTATTAATAGTCTAGTGAACCTTCTACAAGGAATTTTGTGAGGAACACAAGGTGCTTTTCCTGTGGGAAGCATGGACATATTGCAGTCCATTGTCCACAATGTACCAACTTCACCAATAATCAGAATTAGGTAGCCTCAAAACTGATGGTAGGTGATGCTAACTAGTCCCATAGGGTATTTAATAGAATTGAACAAAGATAAGATGATCACCAAGGTAAAATAATTGAGACTACAAGTTTGTTAAAGAGTAAATCCATTTCTATCTTATTTGATTCAGGAGCAAATGATTCCTTTATATCTCCATCCTTAGTATAAAGATGTGGGCTAGCAGTGGAAGGGAAGAGTTTTAAGTGGTAGGTAGAACTAACCTCTGGGTCTAAGATGACCATAGCCTTATGTGTCCAAAATTGTGATTTGGGATTAGGACCCTTCTCCAAAAAAGTAGACCTTTGAGTGATTCCCCTTGGCTCTTATGAAGTTGTCTTAGGTATGGATTGGTTAGTGTATAGTCAGAAAATGGAAGCACTTCCATTGTAGAATATTTTATCCTTCCAAGTAAGTAGTTTGGGGTCATGTAAAGTGCCTTGAATGGGTCTCTAACTTGGATCTAGCTTTCCCCCTATTCTACCCCATTTCCCACTTTTCTCTGGCCTATTTCTGGCATCCTAAACTGCAAAACTAAGATTTTTGACCTCAGGGTCAAAATCGACCTTTCTGGGTAAGGGTCAACCTCGACCTTGACCTAGGTAAGAATTGACCTGGATTCTAACCCAGGGTCCAGATTTCAAGCTTCCAGAGCTTCCAGATGTTGGGCTTCAGAAAGGTTTAATTCCCGCTTCCAGGTCAACTGTTTTGATCTTTGGAGAAAAAAATCTTGAAATTATATTTAATATAGGTCCACTTCTAGGGATATAGGTCTAATTGGAATTTAATTTCTCTATTTAGGCATCTCTAGAATATTGTATGCTAGATTCATATAATGAAGCCTTATCCTCTCATTTTCTCTAACCATAAATCATCAACCATAAGAAGACTCAGGAAGTGAAATCTAAGTGTGAAGGACAAGCTAAGAAGCAAGATTTCAAGCAAGCTAAATATCTATTGAAGCATTCATCTACTCTCAAGCATCCAAGCATTCAAGCATTCAAGCATCCAATTCATCAAGGAGATCCATTGGTAGCTATTGTAGGAATACAAAGCTCTATGGAGCTCTTTTGTTGAAGATTTCTCCATCCACATCTATGCAAGCCTCCTCGTATTCAAAGATCCATTCAAGATTGGTGTTGAAGATCTAAACATGATTGCTTTAAGAAATCCTACATTCTACCTTCTATTTTCTACATTCATTTGGAGCATACATACTCGTGGATCTAAGGATTCGAATCCTCCATAAGGGTTTCTATATAAGCAAGGTGAATTTTATTTACTTTGTTACTTATGCATTTTCAATCATACTTTGAGGTTAATTCCAAAACTGAGTTTTGACCAAGGAAAACCCCTCCCCCCAACAAAAACACTATTTTTCTTGCAGGGATAGGTTCAGAATAGTGAATTGAAGTACAGATTTAGATACCCTTTACAACAAACTATCAGGATCTGCAAACAGATTTTCTGTCAGAGATTTTGGGTTAGAATCGACATTCTATTCCGGGTCAGAATTGGAAATTTTGGGTCAAAGGTGACATTCATTTTTGGGTCAGAATCAACATTTTTCTCTAGGTCAAAATCAGAGTTTCTGGGTAGGAATCAGAAATTTTGGGTCAAAGGTGATATTCATTTTTGGGTCAAAATCAGAACCGAGCCAGATCAGAAAAAGATTTCTAGGTTTTCTTCATCTTTGCATTTCTGTTCTAGATTCGGTTGCATTTTGAGGTTAGTAATTTTCTTCAATTAATTTCAATTAAAGTTTTTAATCTTCCTAAATCTATCACACACTCTCTTCTATAGAACAAGAGTTAGGGTTTTTCTCTTTATCCCTATCCTTAATAGGTTGATTCATTTATGCATTAATCCTTTCTTTAGGGTTAATCAATTTGGATCTTCACTTTATGAAATTTTGGATGAAGAGGAAAATATTACCTTCTCCATTATTCCTACATCACATTCAATACACACACACACACACACACACACACACACACACACACACACACACACACTCCATTGTTTACATTCTTAGAAATTAATAAGAACATCCAATTTCTTCTCTTACATTTTGGTGAACCCGCGATAGAAAAATATTTCTTTTTTGGTGTTAGATTTACATTTTTATGATAGATCTTGCATGCATATAAGATTAAATTTCTTTTATGTTCTTGCATGTATATTTCAAAAATTAAAAATCAAAATCTTGTGTTTCCTAAATTAGTTCATTTGCATTGCATTGGTGAATGAGCTTTACTACTTTTAGTCCTACTTATAGTATCACAATTAGAAGAAGCCATAGACTTATGGGTTTCTTTGATCCTGAGTCTTCCTCTCCTTTCCTTAGGATCCCAAATGAAAATTTGACCAGTCATGTTTCCAATCCTTCTATGGAGCATAACTCTTCTCACTCATCTCATGATGAGGATGACACTTTAAGAGTTCCTCCTGAACAAGTCCAAAAAATTTCAATAGAACTTGATAAAATGGGAAATTGGCTTATTTAAGAAAACCATAATCAAGATTCCATCCAACTATAGAGGCTCTTAAGAAAGTCCTTTGTGATAGTGATCAAGGTATTAATATCTTGCGTGGTATCACTCATCTTGTGCATTTTAATGTTAAACCTTTAGCTCAAGAGGCTCAAGATCTAGGATTCACTCCTCTTGTCACTAGTGGGGAACCTTCTTCCATTCCTTTACCTATAATTCCTACTTGTAGTCCTCCTTTAATGACTACATCTCTTCCAATTTGATCTATTCCTGTGAGTGTTCCACCAGTGTCTCTACCTACCTCACAACCTTCTTACCATAGTGTTCCGTTTACCTATTCCAATCCTCTTCCAACTATGGTTCCAAGTGTTCCACTAGTTGTGTCTTCCATTCCTCCCACTTCCTACACTTTTCATTGTATTGCTCATATTTCTATGTCATTTATTTATTCTAATGATTCCAAAATCATTAGTTTGGCTCAAACTGTGTCATCTTTACAACAACAACTTGCATCCTTAACCCAATCCAAGTTTAGCATTCCTACATGTGACATGGGTATTCCTTTATCCTTAGACATTATTCATGCTACTGTCCCTTAGCAAGTCGATATGCCTCATCTTGAGAATTATAATGGTAAAGGAGATCCCGTTACTCATGTTAAACCGTTTCAAATCCTTTGTAGTGATTATGCTCATGACCATAGGATTTTAGCTAAGTTGTTTTCTAGAAATTTTTGTGATAAGGCCTTGCAATGGTATTTTTCTTTACCTCCATATTCTATTGATTCTTTTCCTAAAATTTCTAATACCTTTATCCAACAATTTCAAAATAACATTGGTCCACAAGTTTCTTTAACTAATTAGATACATTGTAAATAGAACACTAAGGAAAAATTGACTGATTTTATTGGTAGATTTAAGCATTTGTATGCTCAGATTTCTTATCTTTTTCCTGATATTGATATTAAACATATTTTTATTTCAAATTTACAAAATGATATTAGAGATAAGATTCTACTTACTGAATTTACCTCTTTTCAACAACTTTGTGTAGCACTTCATCATTATCAATTACAAGTGAGTCAATTTGAGAGCAACACTCCAACGAATCCTATTCCAGTTGATAAGAGTGATGCTTCTCCTAGTCCTAATAATTTTTAGAAACCTAACAAATATGTCAAGATATATAAACAGACGAATGTAGTCACTAATTAAGTTGTTATTGCATCCAACAATGCCACTTTTGCATCCACTTCTTTCCATATGAATTGTACATTTACTCCTCTCTCTGAATATTTACATTCTATTATGAGTAGGTTGTTAAGTGATAATATGATTACCTTGCCTCCTATTTGACCTCTTCTCCCTACCACGATGGCATCAAAATCCATTGATCCTAAAGCCTTTTTTCAATACCATCGACAAAATGGCCATGATACTAAAAAGTGTTATTCTTTAAAGCATAAGGTTCAAGAATTAATCAATTCTGATGCTTTATTCTTTGATAATTTTGATGGTAATGGGAATAAATCTATCTCTCCCCCTAGTCAAAACCTTCAAATATATACAAATCCTTTACCTACACATGATACTAATACCATCGCTCAGCCATCTTCTGTGGATATTGTTTACGATTCAAAGATGGATGATCTCAATCATATTGTTAATCATGTAGAGAGCATTGTTTCATCTCAACATACTATTCAAGATCCTTAGCCTCCACTTCAACTTAAAGTTCCACCTAAACCTCAGAAACAAACTAAGGATAAATGACCTAGGGAACTCTCAATCACCTTTGATGATTCTGAGACTATTAAGACTCCCGATGGCCCCCTTTATATTTATGCTAGGATTGCTAAGATACCTACGCGTGGTTTTCTTATTGATCCCACATCTTTAATAAATATCATTACTGAGGAAAACCTTTTTATGAAAAACCTACAACGTGATTGTTTTGATACATACGATGCATGGATCCAAATTCGTAATGGTTTTCTCTATCCTTCACTTGGTTCTATTAACTTTCCTGTTGAACTTTTTGGTAAAGTTGTAGATACTACCTTCATTGTTGTTCCCACTTCTGATCAATTTCAAGTCAAATTTGGTTTTCCTTGGATAACTACTATGCATGTTGTTTCTTCTCCTATTCATAAGTGTATTAAGTTCATTCATAATGGATAAGTGAAAACTATTAATTATAGTTTGTATCAACCTTCTAGCCCTAGAGATTGTGCTGATATTGATTTATTTTGTCCTTCATTACCTAATTCATGTCCTCCTCGCCCTGAGAACCTTTTTCATTCATATCAAGCCTATAAACATCGCAAGATTGTCAAGTTAAGCATGCCTCAGATAGATCTTAACCTTGGTGTTTTTTTCACTCCTTCTATACCTCCTTTATCCATTACTACTAACTCTATTACTCAACCTTCTAGTGTCACTTCTCAGCCTACTGAGAGTCCTTCCAATCCTCCTATAGAACCTATGAAGGGACCAATTGTCATTCCTCCTAGTTCTCAACATGTTGTTAGTAATAACTGAGGGGGGGGGGGGGGGGTANGTAATTTGTGGCCTCAAAAACTTATCCTTCAAACATTAACCACCAATCAAATAAACCTCAGATTATTAAGTCCCTACAAGATGTATGCCATGAAATACTTATAATGATTAATTGTCTGTCGATTTTCCTTGTCTGTCCTTATTCTCCTTGATTACTGATAAGCAGTATAACTATTTACCAAAACTTAGTAAATATGCAGAGTATACCGATCAACCCAGTGTTAACTATGTCAGATACAAAATAATAAAGAAATGAATCATACACACATAACACATAGATTTTTAATGTGGAAACCCTATTAAGGGAAAAACCACTAGGACTGGTACCCCAAATATTCACTCTTCTAAAGTGAGCCCTGTTAGGAGCCAACCCTATTAAAAGTTACAAACACACTGTTAAGTGCGACCTTGTTAGAGGATTTTATATATAGATGTTCTCACTTAGTATCGGGCATCTATTGCTACCATCCTTGAATCAACCTCCTTCTTAGACTGTCAATAGGTATTGAGAAAGTCCAATGATACTTTCATGAATCAACCTTTTGTGCACTCTTTGGGATGTACCTCAATATATAGAAGACTGTTAAGTCCTGCTCTATTAAAAGACTTGATGCTTCAATGGTTAAACTGAAACACTATGACCTATTTCTAATGCAACTTTGAATTTCATATTTTCAGATCTATTTAAGTACATTACCTCTCTGATCAA
Source organism: Thuja plicata (assembly GCA_018584345.1). NCBI lineage: Eukaryota > Viridiplantae > Streptophyta > Pinopsida > Cupressales > Cupressaceae > Thuja > Thuja plicata. Next base: position 1,214,027 of record MU224017.1, read on the forward strand.
TGTATCAATCAATTCTTTGTGCTCCACACTTTTTGCTTTGTGATGCTGTGCTTCACTATTCGTCGGTGTTTGCAAAATTATTTAGCTCTCCTTCAACTTGATTGATCAGGACTGTATAAAGTTCTTCTTCATCAGTTTCTCTTTAGCATCCTCTTTTTATTCACTCCCCTTAATCCCCTTTTCGTGAATGTGATCATTTGAAAATGAATTAAGCTTGTCTCTTATATAGACATGATATTCACCGTTTCTTGATTCTTGATTCTTGGCGTGAAAAACAATCCATCCAATTTGATTTAAAGCACAACTCCTGATTTATCTTGTAGTTATATTCTTGCCAACTATCCAAATCTTCTTTAAATCAACTACTTAACTCTAGTCGAATAAAACAAATAAAAAATCCAGTTAAGTCTATCTTTAGCTCTTGCCAGCTAGATATTTTTTCATTTTCTGAACTCTCTATTTTGTAAGTCAATTCTTTAGTTAGTTATCGGTGACAACTGACAATTCCGTCAGCATGACTCCAGTTAGCTTTGGGATCTCCATCCGTCAGGCATCATTAGATTTTTACTCATCGGGCAACTCTATTTTCTGCTCATCGGGTATCCTGTGGTTTTGCTTCATCGAGCAACACTGTCTTCTGCTCGTCGGGTATCACTGTGACTTCTTTTCTTTGCCTTTACCGATGGTGTGCACTCCGTCGGTGTTATCTATCACTTAGTGAATACTTAACATTTATGCATTGCTGAAAGCATAACCATTGTTCTATAGATTCTCTGAAGTCTTTGGCATTATATACATGACCGTACAGATGATATCAAGTTGACATCAGTGAGAATACAAACTAGTAATTGGTTTAATGCTTTGCATTATCTTCAAATTAACATTATCAAACATTTAATCAGTTACATGTCATCAATATCTCCCTTTGGCATTGATGGCAATGTACTATATTATCACACTATACTATTTCTAATACAATATGAAATACAACAGTTGAGATTCATCAAACTACCAATCCTTTTTTTTTGATAATTGATAAATGTCTAATCTCTGGTAAGCTTTGTTTTAGCTTAGATTTGATTCTTGCAACTCTTTTTTTGATATGTTGAGTCTTCTTCTTGTATCAATTTCTCTCATGTGACTGTTCTCTCTCTTTGATGTCATTTTCTCTTGTCAGCAACTCTCCCTTTGGATATAATTTCTCCCTGTTGGAGTAGTCTAATAATGGATAATCTTTCTCCATTTTTCAGAAGAATGTGATAATATGGATATTATCTCTCCCTTTGATAGCAATGCTAAACAAATATTTTACAAATATCTGAAATTCATGTCAAGCAATCATTTTTATCCTATCCATAATATATTCCTTGAATTTCCCTTATCCATCAGCAATACAACAATATATTCTAGTGCTCGATTCTCGTATATACCTGTTTGTATATATATGTGTCTTTTGAAGTTCATCTCTTTGCTTGCATCAACATGAATGATATTCTAATAATATGTAGGGTGATGCAACCTTTAGTCATATTACTAAGTGGAAGACAAGGATTTGACCCCTAGTCTCTTTCTCAAGTACTCAAATGTATCCTTGGGAAGTGGCTTGGTGAAGACATCAACTAATTGTTCTTTTGATTGCACATACTCAAGTATCACCTCTTTTTCTTGAACTTGTTCTCTCAAATAATGATACTTGATGGCAATGTGTTTAGTCTTGACATGCATGACTGGATTCTTGGAAATTTTTATTGCACTGGTGTTATCACAATAGATAATTACTGGTACTAAGATCTTCATATGCATACCTTCCAGCAACTGTTTGATCCATGCAATGTTTGAGCAGTTTGCAGTAGTAGCAACATACTCTACTTCTACAGTGGACTGAGAGATGCATCCTTGCTTCTTGCTAATCCATGTGACAAGTCTATCACCCATAAAGAATTCTCCTCCAGTTGTTCTCTTCCGGTCATCAAGATTTCCAGCCCAATCAGCGTCGGTGAACACCTTAAGTTCAAATTTTCCTTCTCTTCTATACCATAAGCCAAATTCCTCAGTATTCTTTAGATGTCTTAGAATTCTTTTCACAACAGTCATATGTGATTCCCTGACATTAGCAAAAAATCTAGCAACAATTCCTACTGCATGTGCAATATCTGGTCTAGTGTGTACAACATACATGAGTTTTCCAATCATTGATCTGTACAAAGTTTGATTTGCCTCTATTTTATTTTCCTCCTTTGTTAACTTACATCTAGTAGCCATTGGTGTTCCAACTGGTTTGGAATCTTCCATCTTGAATATTTTCAGCTTCTCTTTGTTGTATTTGGACCGTGTAATGAAAATACCTTTACTTTGTTGAATGATCTGTAGACCAAGAAAGCACTTGATCTCTCTAAACATAGAAATCTCAAACTCTTTTCTCATCTCATTAGCAAATGATTTTCATAGCATATCATTGCCTCCAAATATGATGTCATCAACAAATATTTTAGCAATCAAAGTGTTAGAATCAATATCTTCCTTTAAATAAAGATTACTATTTTCACTAGTCCTTACAAATCCAATACATATTAGATAGGAGTGAAGTCATTCATACCAGGCTCTTGGAGCTTGTTTCAATCCATACAAGGCTTTTTGAATTCTACATACCATGTTTGTCTTGTCTGGATCGACAAACCCTTCTGGTTTCTCAATGTATACCTCTTCTTCAAGTATACTATTTAGGAATGCTGACTTGACATCCTTTTGATATACTTTGAATCCTTTGAATGTAGCATAAGAAAGAAATATTCTTACTCCTTCTAGCCTAGCAATGGGTGCAAATTTCTCTCCATAGTCTATACCTTCCTCTTGTGCATACCCCTTGCATACTAGTCTTGCTTTGTTCCTTGTGACTTCTCCATTCTTATTAAGCTTATTCCTGAATATCCATTTTGTACCAATGAAATTCTTTTCATCTGGTCTGGGCACAAGTGACCATGTCTTTTTCTTCTCAATCTATTCAATCTCATCATTCATAGCATTTATCCATTCCTCATTATTTAGTGCAACATTAACAGGTTTTGGCCCAAACTCACAAATTAAACAATTTGAGTTTAAAGACTTACTTCTTGTTCTTGTACCAACTTTCTTATCTCCTATGATCTGGTTCTCTGGATGGTTCCTTCTTGCATATCTTGCAAGTACAGGTACAAATCTTTGTGTATCAGCTTGATCATTATTTTGACCTTCATTCTATTCTTCATTACCTTGCACATTATTCTGATTATTATCCTGACCATCGGTAACAACAGTCTGACCGTCGGTTGCAACATTCTATTGTTCTATAATTAAGCACTGTTTCTTAGGTAGAGTGTTGATTTCTTCACAGTATACAAACTTTTTGTAGTCCTCTGGATATTTTGTGCTTTCCAGCTCATTCTTTTATTGAAATTCATCTATCTTTACATTTGCACTTTCAACAATTTTGTTAGAAGCCTTGATGAGACATTTATATGCTTTGCTTTTGGTGGAATACCCTATAAAAATACCTTCATCACTCTTGGTGTCAAGCTTTCCATTTCTATCATCCTTTATGATATAACATTGACTACCAAATATTTTGAAGTAACTTACATTGGGTGTTTGACCATACCATAGCTCATAAGGTGTCTTCTTTGTGTCCTTCAATTGTACTCTATTAAGTGTGTAGATAGTAGTACTGACAGCTTCCCTCTAGAAGATTTGGGTGATGCCTTTCTCTATCATCAGTGTTCTAGCATAATCAACTATTGATCTATTCCTTTTCTCAACAATCCCATTTTTCTATGGTGTTCTTGGTGCAAAAATCTATCTTTTTATACCATGCTCATTACATAAATTAGTGAATTAATCTAATATAAATTCTCCTCCTCTATCTGATCTCAAAAATTTTAGATCCTTACCATTTTGTTTCTCTACCATAGCCTTATATCATTTAAACATCTTGAATGCTTCAGATTTATCTTTAAGAAACACGATTGTCATCATTCTAGAGTAATCATCAACAAAGAGAATAAAATATCTATCTCCATAATAACTCTTTGCTCTCATTGGTCCACATAAATTAGTATGGACTAATTCTAGAATATCACTAGATGTATGGGTTTTACTTTTGAAACTAGACTTAGTCATTTTACCTTTTTGACAATTCTTGCACATGATGTTGTCTGGATTTGTCATCGTCGGTAAGCCTCTTACATTTCTCCTTCTACTTATTTTCATCATGTTGTCAAAATTCACATGACACAATATTTTGTGCCAAAACCATATGTCTTCATTTCTAGTCATTAAGCAAGTGGCGTTAGTATCATTAAGATAGAATAAGTTTCCTTTAGTCTGTTCATCGGTACCAATCATATTTCTAGATTTGTTAAAGATCTTTGCCTTCTTATTTTCAAATGCAACTTTGTGTCCTGAATTATTCAACTGCGAAACACTCAATAGATTATAATTCAATCCATTTACCCAATAAGCATTCTCACATTTTATCTGGTTATTCAACATTATTGTTCCTATACCTTCAACTAGACAAGGTGTACCATTTCCCATTCTTACTGATCCACCCTTGTAGTATTCAAAAGTCTCAAACTTTTGCTTATCACTGGTCATATGACGAGTGCAGCCACTATCTATGATCCAAACATCATTTTTTATTATTTTAGATATGAGAGCTGTTTCTACATACCTTTCTACATCATCATTTGAATCATCTTTCACAACTACAAATATCATCTTGATGTCTTCATCAGGTTTGGTGTCAGTATCTTCATCTTTGCAAGTAGCTAGATAGCTAGCCTTCTTGCCTTTGTCCTTGTAGTCTCAGGTATCTCTTCTTTCTGATTGTCAGTAACCTCTGTAATCTTTTTTATCACCCCTATTAGATTTATTCTCAAAAGATCTGTCATTACTTCTATCATCTTTTCTTTTGTTAGGACATCTTGTAGCAAAGTGTCCAATCTCTTTACAATTAAAACTTACAAGTGGTAACTTGCCTTTGTATTTACCTTTGCCTCTCTGCATTCTTCTTGCCATAAGTGCTTCTATTTCATCTAGATCTTCTTCTTCACTTTCTCTTTCACTATCTCTTCTAGATGTGTGTCTATGCCTTGATTTGCTTACTCTCATAGAAGACTTAAATACAGACTCTAACTTTGGTAAGACACTATTATCAAAGTTATTCATCTCAAATGAAATTAGTCTACCAATTAAACTATCTAGAGTAGCTATATTATTTGCTACTGCTCTCATTTATTGAATGGCAGAAACTCTAATAGCATATAAAGGCAGTAAGGTTCTTAAGATTTTACTTAATTACCACTATCTCCTCTTCTAGTACACCTCCAACTCCTCGTATAGCATTGACTACTTCTTTTATTCTTGTGTTGTACTGTGTGATGTTTTCTCCTTCTTTCATTCTGAGATCATCAAATTTTCCTCTAAGGCTTTC
>MU224017.1:1219543-1238334 GCA_018584345.1 Thuja plicata
TCTTTTATTCTTGTGTTGTACTGTGTGATGTTTTCTCCTTCTTTCATTCTGAGATCATCAAATTTTCCTCTAAGGCTTTCTGCCTTGGCTCTCAGAACATTTGTATCACCTCCATGTACAAGCTTCACTTTGTCCCACATCTTCTTTGCAATTTTGCAATCCTTGACATCTTCAAATTTAGCATCAAAGAGTGAGGAAGAAAGCTCTATAACCATGCAGTTATGTTCATTCTTCTATCTCAATTGATCTACTATCAATACTCCTGTAGCAACACATATTTAGTCTCTAGTAATTGAGTAACATCATTACCAATACCTGATAAGTGGATTCTTATCCCGCTTTTCCATGAAGAAAAATTATCTTTGTTCAACTTGGGCACATCTTGTCTGTTCATCTTGTGATCTTTGACTTAGGTCTTGAAACCTTCCTTTCTAAGCACACAAGCTCTGATACCAATTGTCAGTAATAACTAAGAGGGGGGGTGGGGGGTGAATCAGTGGCCTCAAAAATTTATCCTTCAAACATTAGCCACCAATCAAATAAACCTCAGATTATTAAGTCCCTTCAAGATGTATGTCATGAAATACTTATAATGATTAATTGTCTATCAGTTTTCCTTGTCTGTCCTTATTCTCCTTGATTACCGATAAGTAGTATAACTATTTACCAAAACTCAGTAAATATGTAGAGTATACCGATCAACCCAGTGTTAACTATGTCAGATACAAAACAATAAAGAAATGAATCATACACACGTAACACATGAATTTTTAACGTGGAAATCCTATTAAGGGAAAAACCACTGGGACCGGTACCCCAATTTTCACTCTTCTGAAGTGAGCCCTATTAGGAGCTAACCCTGTTAAAGGTTACAAACACATTGTTAAGTGTGACCTTGTTAGAGGATTTTATACATAGAGGTTCTCAGTTAGTATCAGGCATGTATTGCTACCATCCTTGAATCAGCCTCCTTCTTAGACTGCCAATAGGTATCGAGCAAGTCCAATGCTACTTTCATGAATCAATCTTTTTAGCACTCCTTGGGATGTACCTCAATATATAGAAGACTATTAAGTCCTTTTCTGTTAAGACACTTGATGAGCTTCAATGGTTAAACTGAAACAGTATGACCTATTTCTAATGCAACTTTGAATTGCTGATTTTCAGATCTATTTAAGTACATTACCTCTCTGATCAATGTATCAATTCAATTCTTTGTGCTCCACACTTTCTGCTTTGTGATGTTGTGCTTCACTGTTCATCGGTGTCTAAAGAATTCTTTAGCTCTCCTTCAGCTTGATTGATCAGGACTATATGAAATTCTTCTTCATTAGTTTCTCTTTAGCATTCTCTTTTTATTCACTCCCCTTAATCTCCTTTTCGTGAATGTGATCATTTAAAAATGAATTAAGCTTGTCTCTTATATAGACATGATATTCACCATTTCTTGATTCTTAATTCTTGGCGTGAAAAACAATCCAGCCAATTTGATTTAAAGCATAACTCCTGGTTTATCTCGTATTTATCTTCTTGCCAACTATACAAATCTTCTTTAAATCAACTACTTAAGTTTGGTCAAATAAAACAAATAAAACAACCAGTTAAGTCTATCTTTAGCTCTTTCCAGCTAGATATTTTTTCATTTTCTGAACTCTCTGTTCCATTGGTCAATTATTAAGTTAGTTGTCGGTGACAACTAATAGTTCCATCGGGATAACTCCAGTTAGCTTTGGGATCTCCATCCTTCGGGCATCATTAGATTTTTACTCATTGGGAAACTCTATTTTTTTCTCATTGGGTATCCTATGGTTTTTCTTCATCAGGAAACACTGTCTTCTACTCGTCGGGTATCACTATGACTTTTCTTCTTTTCCTTTACCGTTGGTGTGCACTCTGTCGGTGTTATCTGTCACTTAGTGAATACTTGACATTTATGCATTGCTGAAAGCATAACCTTTGTTCTCTAGATTCTCTGAAGTCTTTGGCATTATATACATGACTGTACATATGATATCAAGTTGACATCAATGACAATACAAACCATTAACTTATTTAATGCTTTGCATTATCTTCAACTTAACATTATCAAACATTTAATCAGTTACATGTCATCACATGTGTCAAACAAAGAAAAATGTAACAAATTTTCTAATGAAAATTGTAAGAAGTGCAGGGCTAATGCTAGGGCTTGTGCCTCTATTCTTTGAAATTATTTACCTTCTTTTGACCAACCTATGCCTGATGTGTTGGATGAAGTTAATGTTCATAATGATGTTAAGATGAATGATTATGATGATCCTATTTGAATATTAGATCCTATTTTAATTAATCTTGATGAAGAGGATACTCTTGATCTTAGTGATGAATATGAGACCATCTATATTGATACCAATTTACCTCATATGCTTTCAACTCAATTGATAATTACACCTAGTATCAAACATTGCGATTCTCAGGAGGATCCTTGTTTGGAACTGGATATTATTCTTACTATAATGGATATAGTCCCTCTTGCTATTTTCCCACCTTCCCTAAATGATATAAACCAAGATAGGGAGAGTAGGAGATGTGCTTGATTGGCTTGTCCTTCATGGCAGCCCTTTTTGTGTTTTCCTTCTATATTGTGCTTCTCTAGTAATGTGTTTTCTAAATGTTTGTTAGATTCTTTTATACGACCCTGGTTAATTTGTTGGTGCAAGGTGATAAAGGAATCAAGCCTATTGTACAAATTCTTCTATAGGTTGTTTTCATGTTATGTTGTACTTGTGCTATTATTCATAAATATTTTCCTTGTGTAGTTCACTTGGATCTGCGATATGGTAACACTGATTCTTTTTGGTCTCCATGTTGTGGTCTGAAAAGACTCTTCTTTGTAACTCTTGCATTTTCTTTCTTCCATTGTGATTGTAGTTCTACTTTCTTTGTGGAATGATGTCAATTCATTTGCAATAATATCATATCTATATATACATATTATCTTATGATCATACTGAACCCACAATAGGTAGATCCCTTCTTTGTTCTTTGTATGTTTATGTGGTATTTCCCTTGATTTGTCTTTGTTTGGGGGCATCTCATAGTGGAAACATAACTGGTAGAGTTGTTTATGTTTCCGTTAAAGCCATTTCTCCTGTTAAAGTGTTAGTAATGACTTCAACGTGGTGGCATATGCTCTACTCACTTTTTGCACACACACACTTTCAAAATATTTTCAAAACTTAAAGTTTTCTCCCTTTATGGATTAAAGACTAATATGTAAAGCATATTTTTTCACCTTATAGGGTCTCTTGATCCCTCCAATTTAAATTTATATGGATCTCTTGATCCCTCCAATTTCAATTTACAAAGTTTTGATCCCTTAAGGTCAGAAGGTGTCCTTAAGACCGGATCTCCCTGATGGGTTGAATAGTGAGTAGCCACAGTCACTAGGTGGTTCAAATCCATCTTTCTAGTTGCAGTGTTTCCTTGTATGGTTCACAATGGGATATAAGTTCTCATTGCGCGAGGTAATCAAACCCTCTCTCTCTTTCTCTTTAACTAGTGATATCTCTCTTATAGTGAATCTTAGGGTTGATAAAGATTTAAGTCCTTGGGGGCTTGAGGATTCCTTTGTCCCTTTTTTATTTCAATAAGATTATCTTTTCTTCGTGATCTCCTTTACCTAGAGTTTGTATTGAGTCCATACTCTTGCTAAAGCGGGGGCTAAATGTATAGTTAGAAAATGGAAGCACTTCCATTGTAGACTGGTTTAGCCTTCTAAGTAAGTGGTTTGGGGTCATGTCAAGTGCCTTGAATGGGTCTCTAAATTGGATCTGGATTTCCCCTTGTTCTACTCCATTTCCCACTTTTCTCTGGCCTATTTCTAGTATCCTAAATTGCAAAACTGAGATTTTTGACCTGAGGGTCAAAATTGACCTTTCTAGGTCAAGGTCAACCTCAAAATTGACCTACGTCAAGGTTGACCTCAACCTTGAGCTAGATCAAGGTTTACCTCAACCTTGACCTAGGTTAGAATCAACCATGATTCGGACCTAGTGTCTAGATTTCAAGTTTATGGAGTTTTTGGATGTCAGGCTTCGGAAAGGTTTAATTCCCGCTTTTGGGTTGGCTGTTTTGGTCTTTGGAGCAATGAATCTTAAAATTATATTTAATATAGGTCCAATTCTAGGGATATAGGTATAATTGGAATTTAATTCTCCTATGTAGGCATCTCTAGAAGATTGTTCCCTAGATTCATATATAAGGAAGCCTTCTCCTCTCATTTTCTCTAACCATAAATCATCAACCATAAGAAGACTCAAGAAGTGAAATCTAAGTGTGAAGGACAAGCTAAGAAGAAAGATTTGAAGAAAGCTAAATATATATTGAAGCATTCATCTAATCTCTAGCATTGAAGAATTCATGCATTCAAGCATCCAATTCATCAAGGAGATCCATTGGTAGCCATTGAAGGATTCAAAGATCCATGGAGCTCTCTTGTTGAAGATTTCTCCATCCACATCCATTAAGAATTGGAACCCATTGCCTCGTATTGATGATTTGTTTGATAAAATGAAAGGGGAAAAATTATTTTGTAAGATTGATATTAAGTCAGGTTATCATCAGTTAAGATTCCACGAAGAAGACATTAATCATACAACCTTTCGTACTTAGTATGACTATTATGAATATACCGTAGTACCTTTTAGTCTTTCTAATAAAACTTCAACGTTCATGAGCCTTATGAATAGGGTATTCAGGACTTTCTTGGACAGGTTTGTGATAATATTATTCAATAATATTTTGGTATACTAAAAAATTGTTGAAGAGCACAAGCAAAATTTGGGGAAGGTGCTACAATTCCTCTGAGAAAATCAACTATATGACAACTTATAGAAGTGTGATTTTTTCCAAACATAAGAAAAGTATCTTGGACATGTTATCTTAGGGAAAGGAATAGAAGCTAACCCCATAAAGATACAAGCCATAATAGAATGACCAAAACCTACCAATGTCTTAGAAGTTTGTAGTTTTATGGGTCTAGATAGCTATTACAAGAAGTTTGTCATGGGTTATTTTAAAATATCTCATCACATCACTTATTTACAAAGAAAGTGAAAGAAGTTCATTTGTACTGAGAAATGTAGAAAACTGTTTCAATACTTAAAGAAAAATTTAATCAGTGCCCTAATTTTGGTAGCACCCGACCCCTCAAAAAACATTGTAGTTTGTACAGATGCCTCCTTGGAAGGGATGGGGGTGGTACTAATGGAAGAAGGTAGAGTTATTGATTATGAGTCTTGGAAACTTAAAGACCATGAGATTAAATATCCTACACATGATTTGAAATTGGAAGCCATAATTCATGCCTGAAACTCACAAAGACACTTCTTGTTAGGGAGTCAGTTTGAGTTGCACACACACCACCAAAGTATTCAATACTATATATTCACTAAATTGAATCTTAAGGGTAGGTAGCGTAGGTGGATGGAATATTTATGAGTATGATTTTGAGGTCAGTTATATTAAAGGAAATAGAATGTGGTAGAAGATGCATTAAGAAGAAGGAGACATGAACTTTCATCTCTCTCACTTAATACTAACTTGAGAAGTTGGATTTTGCAGGCACTCCCTTCAGATACTTGGTTTCAGGAAGTAAAAGTAGTATTAGACTCAGGAAGGATCTTAGAAGGAAGATTATTTGGATACTCTTTAGAGTTAGATGCAATATTAAAACATCAAGGTTCAATTTATGTACCACTTTAAGGTGATGTTTCGAAGGTGATTTTGATAGAAGCAATTCGTGCTCCCTATTCATCTACTCTAGGGGTTAAGAAAGTGCATGTAGACTTACGTAAGATATACTTTTGGTCAGTGTTGATGAGGGATATAACATATTTTATGGCTAGGTGTTTTGAATGTTAGAGGGTTAAGGTTGAGCATCAAAGCCCAATAGATCTCCTTCAACCACATCTTATCCCATAATGGAAATGGGATACAGTATCTCTGGATTTTATTGCAGGACTTCCAATTTCTCTTCGGAGACATGACACAATCATGTTCATAGTTGATAAGTTGACCAAGGTAGCACATTTTTCTCCCACGCAGTCATCCTACACTACCTCATCAGTAGCCAAAGGCTTCATGAAGGATAATTAAAAGTTGCATGGTGTCCCATGAAAGATTATCTCAGATGGAGATCCAATTTTTACTTTAGAATTCTAGAACTCATTGAAAGATGCCATAGGGACTCATCCAAACTTTAATTCATCCTAACATCCAAAGAATGATGGTCAGACCATGCAGGTGAATTAGGTACTTCTGGATATGCTTATAATGTATGCTATGGATAGATAGACTCACTGGGAAGACTACTTGTACCTAGAAGATTTTAAATATAAAAATGGATTTCATAGTTCTATTGGTATGTCACCATTCCTAGATTTATATGGTTATCCCTACCATACTCCCCTAAGTTGGGATCACTTAGAGGATAGAATACTCCTTAGACCATAAATGTTGCAGGATATGAAATAGTAGGTACAAAGAATTATAGAGCACCTTGCGAAAACCTAAGACAGACATGAAAAGTATTTAGATTCTCATAGAATTTATCGATAGTTTATAGTTGGAGATAAAGTATTATTTATGGTCCACCCATGTAAGAGCCCTATCCATTATGGAAAAGGTTCTAGATTGGCACCTATATTTATGGGTCCATTTCAGATCCTAGAGAGGATAGGACCAATTTCTTATCGAATTACCATTCCACCTAGCCTCTCACGTATTCATGATGTATTTCATGTATCTGCTTTTAGAGAGTATATTCAGGACTTAACTCACGTGTTGGATTGGAAATCTTTATAGGTTGTAGATGGGAAACTAGCTTTGGAGCTAGTATGTATACTCTAGTAGTGGACTTTGACCCTCAGGGAACACACCAAAGAAGAGGCAAGGGTCATATGGGATCCCAATGATGATATTTAAGCTACATGGGAGGATGCTAGTAGACATAGAGATTCTTATCCATATTTATTTTTAGGCTTTTAGGAGTAAGAAACCGCACCCTAGTGAATACTAACTTCACCACCCCTTATATTTGTTTCTTATCGTAACTATAATGGGGGGATCCCAACATATGTTGGCAGAACTGGATATTGCATCCCAAAATAAGCTAGAGTGAGTAGTAGTGAAGGAATCGCAAGGGACAAGAACATAGCTCCCATTTCAACATCAAGGACATAGAATATTTCACTACAAAATAATTTAACTAAATGGTTTATCTAAGATTTAGAAGATTTTGGATGCTGGTTTATAGTAAATTTCAATGTATTTTGTTTCCAAGTATGTTCTTTTTGGTTAAGTGATATGTCAATGCAGTGTTATCACATATAATAGGATGATTAAGTCAAGGTAAGAACAACAAGATTGAGTGAATTTAAATGAATTTTTTATTCAAATATGTCCTTTCTATATAATTGATATGTCGATGAAATCTGCAACATATAATAGGATGATTGAGCAAAGATGTGAACAACAAGATTAACTAAATTTCAATGCAACAAGACTACTATTCATAATTTTGAACGATTGGGTTTTTAATTGACATATATATTGTAGTGCCCACCCTTGTAACCTTATATTTGAGACTGGATATGAACATGATATTACATTTGGTTATTGTGTATTATAATTTTTGCTTTATTTATTTAGATTAGATGATGAGACACTTTTCATATATGCTTGGATAATTAATTCATCTTTATGATAGTTGTAAATGATTTAGAATATTATCTGGTAGATTTGTATCTTAAGGATTTCTTATAACCTTCTATTTATATGCATGATTATTTTGATAATGATGATAATTCATTTCATTGCATTTCATTATGAGATTATGATTATTTTGGAGATAACAATTCTAACCCAATCATTGTTTAGTATGGATACTATTTGATGTGTTCGTGCGTGCGCGCGTGCATGCGTGTGTGTGTGTGTGTGTGTGTGCATGCGCGCGCATGTGCATGCATGTGTGCACATACCTACGTATACATATATGCATGTATGTGTATGAATATATGAATATGCATAAATATACTTGTGATGTAATTTTTTATATTTGTAAAATAAAATAAAAAAGAAAAATAAATCTAAATTTCCTAATTAACAAAACTATATTGTCTACGAGATTTGAACCTGAGACCTCCTAGGAGTGAGGCTATCTAGTTTACCATTGAGCTATGTGATTTATTTGGTAGTCATATTTATAACTATCATATTTGATTACTCAATAATTTAATTGAGTTAATTAAAAGTTAAAGTTTGTAATAATAGTTTCACGAGAATTAGAGATTTTTTCTTATTGTATAATGTATAATGTTTTTGTTTGTTTGATTTTTCCTGATCTCTAATTATGGATTTTGGCATGTTGATTTGTGTTTTTATTAGCCTGTCATTTCGTTTCCAGTTCTGGGAGGTTTAGGGTGTAGCTATGTGCATATTTGTTATCTTTATGTCCTTTTATTTTCTAAGATCAAAATCCAGATTGATTGGGGAATTAAATTGGGTTTGGTGGGTGATCTAGATGTGGAACTGGGATACCTCAAATGGGTCTACCTCAGAAATTCTTCCGAAGAGACCCATCATGCCCAGTTCTAACCGTACAATAAATTTGAGAGTGCAATCGTTTCTTCCTGGGTAGACAATTCTACGAGTTAGGATGCCTGACCCTGTTTACTCATATGGGCCTATGGGAACACTCATAATAGCCTATGGGAATACTTATATGAGCTTTTAATTCATTGGGTTAACCTTTTGGCACTTTGTAATATGGTTTTTGGTTTGCATTTTATGTTCTACTGATAAGATCTCTGTCTACATCTTTTTCTCTCTCTAAACCTTCTCTCTTTCTACATGAGATCAGCCTTAATATCAAATCAATTTCCTTCTCAAGCCATCCATTATTTTTATGCCTATTTGGTAATTGTTTAAAGGTTGGACACGTCTTGAGGATTTGGGATCATACGAGAGAGTACCTAACCTTGTGTAATGGGTGCTTTGAAGTGGTTTCAGTCCCTTAGATGACATGGATAGGTAGAGAAACTAGGTACTCTGGGTGAGTGACTCATCATAGGTTCTAGGACCCAAAGAAGTTTCTAGGGAATCCTATGGGTGAGTTCCTTACTCAAGATATAACCATACGTTAAAAATTGGAGGGTTTAAACATAATAAAATATAAGTGATATATTAGTCCCCATAGACCTGTTGGAGTACCAGGACCATGAGTTAACTGCTTGGGTGGATTTTAATTACAAGGGTACCAGGGTTCCATGGTAACTAGAGTGGATCGTAGGTTTCAAGCTATGTGATGACACTCACCTATTTGGTATTTTGAAACCCTTACTTTTGTGATATGATGTTTTAGTTTTTACTTATGGGTTATGTCTTTCCTTTGGGTCATTTGATGTTTTTGGAAAGGATACTTCATAGCCTTAGTTTCCCTTATATCTTATGTGAACCTTGGTTCTATTTCTTAGCATGGGGGAGTGGAACTTCACAGTTTCACGTGGATGGGTGGCAATTCTTTTTTGATGTGTTGTTCATGGTTCGATGGATGACATGACCTTGGATTCTTGTTTAGAAGCCGATAAATATTCCTAATTATATATCATGTACTTCAATGTATTGTAATTTAAATGTATTGATTTATTGTAAACCCTTGTTGCAAAATTTAATCTAATGTGATGTAGTTGAATGAAAGAGATATGTTATTGGGAAGTGTAGTTTTAGGAAAATCAAAAGGCGATGCTCATTTGTAATATGAAGTATTGTAAAGAAGGATTCAAGTAATATGAAAAGTAAAGATTTCTTAATGCCTAATTTATACATTGATGAGTGATTGTATAGATGACTAACATTGAGAGGTGCAATGAATGATTGGTATTTATGTTAAAATAACTGAGAGGGGGGGGGGGGGGGAANACTGAGAGGGGGGGGGGGGGTGAATCAGTGACCTCAAAAATTCATCCTTAAATCAACCCCAAAACTTATTACCACATTTATAAGCCTATATTTATCTTCATTCCTACAAGATGATTGCCTTGAAATATTAATAAAAAGCAACCACTTCTTGGATTACTCTTTCAAACCTTATTCTTACTTTTACCGATTAGGAGTCTTTCTATTTACCAAAATACAGTAAATAACTAGTGTATACTAATCAATCCAGATTTACTTATGTGAAATGAAAAACAATAAAGTAATGACTCATAAACACATTGACACAAATTTTTAACATAGAAACCATGTTAAGGGAAAAACCACTGGGACTGGTAACCCAAATTTTCACTCTTCTAAAGTGGTCTCGGTAAAGAGTCAACCCTGTTAAAGGTTACAAACACACTGTTAGGTGTGACCTTGTTAGAGGATTTAAATAAATAGTTTGTCACTTAGTATTTGGCATCTAATGTTACCATCCTTGATCAAACACTCACTTGGCCTGTCAATAGGTATCGGACATATCCAATGCTACTTTGTATGATCAAACTTTTTGATACTCCTTGGGATGTATCTCAATTAGAAACAAATTTTAAGTCTTGCTCGGTTAAGCGACTTGATTCTTCAATGGTTAAATTGAAACAGTAAATTGATCTGTTCAATACCTTTGCTCCACACTGTTATGCTCTGTGATGCTGTGTCACTGTTCGTTGATGTCTGTAGAATTTAGCTCTTTCCTTAGCTTGATTGATTAGGTTTGAATGAAGACTTTTTTTCCTTCAAAATCTCTTCAACATATATTCTCTTGTCACTCCCCTAATTCACATTGAATTAGCTTGTCTCTTATATAGACACGATTTCACTGTTTCTCCGATTTCTTGATCTTGGCATGATCCACTATTCTCACCAATTTGATTTAAAGAAAAAATCCTATTTTATCTCGTAGAGATCTTCTTTCCAACCGGAAAAAAAAACTTTAAATCCTTTACTTATCTTTGACTTTATCTTGTTTATTAAAATAATGATAATTACCAGTTAAGTCTATATTTAGCTCTTGATAGATATGCCTTTTGTCATTTCTGAACTCTTTGTTCTATCAGTCAATACTTTAGTTAGTCATCGGTGACAACTGAATATTCTGTTGGTGACACTTTATTTGTCTTCGGGATCTCCGTCCATCCGTCTTGTCTATCCGTCGGGCAACACTGTAATTCTATCCATTGGGTTACACTATGCTTTTGTTCATCGGGTAAAACTATGATTTTTCTCATCAGTAATGCTGTGCTTTTTCTCGTCGAGTAACACTGTGAATATTCTCTTGTTGGCTTACTCTATACATTGGTGTGCACTCCGTCAGTGTATATAGTCACTTTGTGAATACTTAACTTTTTTGCATTACTGATAGCATAGCCTTTGATTCATTGGTTCTTTGAAGTCTTTTAGCAGTATTTACATGACCATATAGATTATATTAATTTGACATCAAAGAAAATACAATACATTAACTAATTTAATGTCTTGCATTAACTTTCTGTGTCTTGGTGATAATCAACTTAACATCTTTAAACATTCAATCAGTTATAGCTCATCAATCTCTCCCTTTGGCATTGACGGCAACACACTACATTATCAAACTATATTATCACTAATACAATATGAAATATAACAGTTGAAGTTCATCAAACTAGCAATCTAATGTACTATAACTGATACAAATATCTGGTCCTCGGTAAGCTCACATAGCTTAGATTTGATTCTTGCAGCTCTCTTTCTGTCTTCAATCCCTGCACTAGATAGATGTATAATTTTTATTTTTCTGATGTAATGTGTTCTCTTTTTGTGTCAAACTCTCTCCCTTTGACTGTTCATTTTTTTTTTATGTCTCTTTTCTCTCTTGTCAGCAATCTCTCCCTTTGTATGTACTCTCCCTTTCTGGTTACATCTCTCCCTTTGGATAATGTGATAATCTATATAATATCTCCTTTGGAAAAAATGCCAAACAAATATTTGACAGTAATGCAAATCAATCCTTTCTATCCATTCAATATATTCCTTGAATTTCCCAATTCATCATAAATACAACTTTGGTGCTTGGTGTAGATAAATACCTTGCTGTGTACAGATGTATCTTTGAAGTCCATCTCTTTTATTGCATCAAAATGAATGATATTCTAATAATATGTAGGCTGATGCAGCCTTTTAGTCATCTTACTGACCAGTAGACAAGGATCTGACACCTAGTCTCTTTCTCAAGTACTCAAATGTATCCTTGGGTAGTGGCTTGGTGAAGATATCAACCAATTTTTCCTTTGATTGTACATACTCAAGTATCACCTCCTTTTCTTGAACTTGTTCTCTGAAATAATGATACTTGATAGAAATATGCTTTGTCTTGGCATGCATGACTAGATTCTTGGAAATGTTAATTACACTGGTATTGCCACAATAGATAATTACTGATTCAAGAATTTTCATATTGATACCTTCCAGTAACTCTTTGATCCATACAATATTTGAGCAGTTTGCAGCAACAGAAACATACTATGCTTTTGCATTAGAATGAGAGATGCATCGTTGCTTCTTGCTGATCCATGTGACAAGTCTATCACCCATAAAGAATGCTCCTCTTGTTATGCTCTTTCGGCCATCAATGTTTCTAGCCCAATCAATGTCGGTAAAGACCTTAAGTTCAAATTTGCCTTCTCTTCTATATGATAAGCCATAGTCCTCACTATTCTTTAGATATCTTAGGATTCTTTTCACATCAGTCATATGTGATTCTGTGGTATTAGAAGAAAATATTGCAACTATTCCTACTGCATGTGCAATATCTGGTCTAGTATGTAAAACATACATGAGTTTGTCAATCATTGATTTGTACAAAGTATGATTTACCTTAGGTGACTTGTCCTCCTTTGTCATCTTACATCCAGTTTCCATCGGTGTTCCAACTATCTTCGAATCTTCCATCTTGAATATTTTCAGCACTTCCTTGATGTATTTGGATTGTGTGATGAAAATGCCTTCATCTTGTTGCATGATTTGTAGACCAAGAAAGAACTTGATCTCTCCAAACGTATACATCTCAAAATCTTTTCTCATTTCATTTGTAAATGATTTTCATAGCATATCATTACCTCCAAATATGATGTAATCAACAAATAGTTTAGTAATCAAAATGTTAGCATCTTACTTCAAATAAAGATTATTGTTTTCACTAGTTCTTACAAATCCAATACTTATGAGATAGGAATGAAGTCTTTCATACTAGGCTCTCAGTGCTTTTTTTCAATCCATACAAGGCTTTATGTAGTCTACATACCATGTTCGTCTTATCTGGATCAACAAACCCTTCTGGTTGCTCAATTTATACCTCTTCCTCAAGTATTCCAGTTTTGAATGCAGACTTGAAATCCATCTGGTATACCTTGAATCCCTTAAATGCAGCATAAGTAGGTAATATTATCACTCCTTCTTGCCTAACAATGGGTACAAAGGTTTCTCCATAGTCAATCCCTTCTTCTTGTGCATACCCCTTGCATACTAGTCTTGCTTTGTTTTTGGTGACTTCTCCATTCTCATTCAGCTTATTTATGAATATCCATTTGGTACTGATTATATTCTTGTCATCTGGTCTCGATACAAGTTTCCATGTCTTGTTTTTCTCAATCTTGTCAATTTCTTCATTCATAGCACTAATCCATTCTTTATTATCAAGTGCAACATTGACAAATTTTGGCTCAAAATCACAAATTAGACATCTTGTGTTGAGAGACTTACTTCTGGTTCTCATACCATCCTTCTTGTCTCCAATGATCTAGTTCTATGGATGGTTCCTTCTAACATACTTGGCAAGTACAGGTTCAATTCTTTGTCTATCATCTTGATCATCATTTTTTCCTTCAATCTCATCTTCATTGCTCAGTACATCAACTTGAGAAATATCCTTATTTTGGGTATGTGCAGCCTGATGCTCGGGTGCAATAATTTTTTTCTTAGGAGCTATACATTTTTGTTCAGGTAGAGTGTCAGGTTCTTCATTGTAAATAAACCTATTGTAGTCCTTTGGTTCTTTTGTGCTTTCCTTTTCATTGTTCACTACAAATTCATCTATCTGTACATTTGCACTTTCAACAATTTTGTTAGAGGCTTGCTTTAGACATTTATAAGCCTTGCTCTTGGTGGAATACCCTAAAAAGATACTTTCATCACTTTTGGAGTCAAAATTTCCATTTATATGATCTTTTAAGATATAACATTGACTACCAAAGATCATAAAGTAACTTATATTGGGTGTGTAACCATACCATAGCTCATTGGGTGTCTTCTTGGTGTCTTTATTCAATTGTACTATGTTCAATGTGTAAACAAAAATACTAACAGCTTCCCTCCAGAAGATTTGGATGATGCCTTTCTCTATCGTTGGTGTCCTTGTACAATCAACAATAGATTTGTTCCTTCTTTCAGCAATTCCATGTTGTTCTGGTGTTCTCAGTGCAGAGACTTGCCTTTTGATTCCATGCTCATTGCAAAAGTTAGTGAATTCATCTGAAATAAATTCCCCTCCTCTATTTGATCTTAAGCATTTCAATTCCTTACCACTTTTCTTTTCTACCATTTCTTTGTACCATTTAAACATCTTGAATGCTTCTGATTTATCTTTTAGAAACATAACTGTCATCATTCTAGAGTAATCATCAACAAAGACAATGAAATCTCTATCACCATATTAAATCTTTGTCCTCATGGGTCCACATAGATCAATATGGACTAATTCTAGAATGGCATCAGATGTATGGGTTTTGCTTTTGAAACTAGACTTTGTCATTTTACCTTTTTGACCATTTTTTCACATGATATTTTCTAGCTTTGACACACTCGGTAAGCCTCTTACATTTCTCTCGTTTCTTATCTTTATCATGTTGTCAAAATATACATGACATAATCTTGTATGCCAAAACCATAGGACTTCATTTCTAGCCATTAAACAAGTTGTGTTAGTATCATTCATATAGAATAAGTTACCTTTGGTCTGTTCACCAGTTCTGATCAATCTTCCTGATTCATTGAAGATCTTTGCCTTCTTATTCTAAAATGCTACTCGGTGACCTAAATTATTCAGCTGAGAAATACTCAATAGATTATAATTCAATCCTTTCACCCAATAAGAATTTTCACATTTTATGAGGTTATTCAACATTATATTTCCTTTACCTTCAACTGGACAAGGTGTGTCATTACCCATTCTTATTGTACCACCATTATAATACTCAAAAGTATTAAAATTTTCTATGTCACCGGTCCTGTAGTGAGTACAGCCACTATCGATGATCCAGATATCAGTCTTGCTAACTTTAGATATGAGTGTAGTTTCTACATACCTTTCAAATTCATCTGAATCATCTTTTACTGCCATAAACACCATCCTGATGTCTTCATCAGATTCGATGTTAGTACCTTCATCTTTGCATCTAGCTAGGTAAATGGCATTCGTTCCTTTTTCCTTGTAGTCTCGAGTATCTCTTCTTTCTGATTGTCGGTTGCTTTTGTAATCTCAGTTATCACCTTTGTCAAACTTCTTTTCAAATGATCTATCATTACTTTTGTCATCTTTTCTTCTGTTAGGACATCTTGCAGCAAAGTGTCCAATCTATTTACAATTAAAACATACAAGTAGTAATTTATCATTGTATTTACCTTTGCCTCTCTGCATTCTTCTAGCCATAAGTGGTTCATTTCATCAAGATATTCTCTTTCACTTTCACTATCTTTTCTTATAGTGTGTTTATGACTTGATTTACTTATTCTTAAAGAATATTTGAATGCAGACTCTATGTTTGGTAAGACACTATTATCAAAGTTATTCATCTCAAATGAAATAAGTCTTCCAATCAAACTATCTAGAGTAACATTGTTATTTGCTACTGCTCTTATTTCTTGTATGGCAGATACTCTAATAGCATATAAGTAGGCAGTAAGGTTCTTAGAATTTTAATTACCAATATCTCTTAATCTAGTACACCTCCAACTCCTCGGATAGCATTGACTACCTCTTTGATTCTTGTGCTATACTGTGTGATGTTTTCACCTTCTTTCATTCTAAGATCATCAAACTTTCCTCTAAGGATTTATGCCTTGCCTCTCAGAACATTTATATCACCACCATGTACTAGCTTCAATTTATCCCACATCTGCTTTGCAGTTGTGCATATTTTGACATCTTCAAATTCAGCATCGGAGAGTGAGGAAGCAAGCTCTAATATCATGTAGTTGTTCTCATGTTTCTCTCTCATTTTTTCAACTATGAGTGCTCCTATGAGAAACACATATTTAGTATCAAAGTGTTGAGTAACATCATTTCCAATACCTGATAAGTTGAGTGTTATCCTAGTTTCCCATGAAGCAAAGTTGTCTTTGTTAAACTTAGGCACATCTTGTCTATTCATTTTGTGATCTCTAGCTTAGGTCTTGAAACCTTCCTTCTAAGCACACAAGCTCTGATACCAATTGTTAGAATAACTGAGAGGGGGGTGGGGCGAATCTGCGGGCTCAAAAATTAATCCTTAAATCAACGCAAAAACTTATTACCACATTTATAAGCCTCTACTTATCTTCATTCCTACAAGATGATTTCCTTGAAATATTAATAACAAATAACTACTACTCGGATTACTCTTTCAAACCTTATTCTTACTTTTAACGATTAGCAGTCTTTCTATTTACTGAAATACAGTAAATAGATAGTATATGCCGATCAATCTGGATAGACTTATCTAAAATGCAAAACAATAAAGTAATGACTCATAAACACATTGACACATGGATTTTTAACATGGAAACCCTGTTAAGGGAAAAACCACTGGTACCGGTAACCCAAATGTTCACTCTTCTAAAGTGAGCTCAGTGAAGAGCCAACCCTATTAAAGGTTACAAACACACTGTTAGGTGTGACCTTGTTAGAGGATTTAAATGAATAGTTTGTCACTTAGTATCTGGCATCTAATGCTACCATCCTTGATTAAACACTCACTTGGCCTTTCAATAGGTATTGGGCATATCCAATGCTACTTTGTATGATCAAACTTTTTGATACTCCTTGGGATGTATCTCAATTAGAAAATACTTTTAGGTCCTGCTCGGTTAAGAGACTTGATGCTTCAATGGTTAAATTGAGACAATAAATTGATCTATTCACATATACAACTAGAATTATAGATTTTTAGATATATTGTACGTACATTGCCTTTCTGATCAATGTTATCAATTCAATACCTTTGCTCCACACTGTCATGCTTTGTGATGTTGTATCACTGTTCGTCGATGTCTGTAGAATTTATCTCTTTCCTCAGCTTGATTGATTAGGTCTGAATGAAGACTTTCTTCTCCTTCAAAATCTCTTTAGCATCTATTCTCTTGTCACTCCCCTAATTCACATTGAATTAGCTTTTCTCTTATATAGACATGATTTCACCGTTTCCTGGCTTTCTTGATCTTGGAGTGATCCACAATTCTTGCCAATTTGATATAAAGAAAAACTCCTATTTTATCTCGTAGAGATCTTCTTTCCAACTAGAAAAAACAACTTTAAATCCTTTACTTATCTCTGGCTTTATCTTGTCGATTAAAACAATGATAATTACCAGTTAAGTCTATATTTAGCTCTTGACAGCTAAGCCTTTTGTCATTTTTGAACTCTTTGGTCTGTCAGTCAATACTTCAGTTAGTCATCAGTTACAACTGACTATTCCATCGGTGAGACTTCAGTTGTCTTTGGGATCTCCGTTCGTCAGTGTTGTCTATCCATTAGGCAACACTGTGATTCTGTCTGCTGGGTTACACTGTGCTTTTGCTCATTGGGTAACACTGTGATTTTTCTCGTTGGTAATGTTGTGCTTTTTCTCGTCGGGTAACACCGTAACTTTGGTCTCATTAGTTTACTCTGTCCGTCAGTGTGCACCCCATTGGTGTATACAGTCACTTTGTGAATACTTAACTTTTATGCATTACTGATAGCATAGCCTTTGATTCATTGGTTCTTTGAAGTCATTTTGCAGTATGTACATGACCATACAGATTATATTAAGTTTACATCAAAGAAAATACAATGCATTAACTGATTTAATGTCTTGCATTAACTTTTTGTTTCTTGGTGATCATCAACTTATTATCTTCAAACATTCAATTAATTATAGTTCATCAATTTAGTGAGGCAACATAAGGGTAGCTTAATTTTTAGTGGAATTTTTTTCCAAATGGTGAATTGCTTCGGACTGATGAATTAGAAATTCATGAATCTTTAGGTACGACTAGCTAGCCCAATTGCTTAATTTTCATGCATTGTTGGCCCAATGCCTGTTAGTTTACTACCTTTTATTGAAATGGTCTTGCATAGTTCATTCTTTTTTTCCACCAACTCCTACATGGTTCTAATATTTTTTATTAATATTTTTGATAGCAATAAGGAGAGGTCAAGATGGGTGGGGCCAAGTGATAATTGGATTAGAAAAAAATTTAATGCGATTGTAAAGAGTAATTTGGGGGGTTGAAAGTGGTGATATTTTTTAGAGACTCGAGGGGCTAACTGGTGCTTCTTTGTACTTTAAAATTTTCTCTAGCCAAAACTAATTGAGGTGTGGATCTTGCTAACAATAATTTCTCAAAGCGACTTTGGTTTGAAGGTGATTCTAGCTTGCTGATCAACATTGCACAAGGTTAAGGTTGAAGGATTTGAGACTTGAAGTCATGTTAGATGTTATTTTTTCCTTCAAAAATATATTTACGCTATAAATTTATATATAATAAGCAATTTGGTACAA
>MU224017.1:1238561-1250341 GCA_018584345.1 Thuja plicata
TTTAATGCTATTAAATAAAAACTATCATAAACATTTGTATGTAAACATAATTTATTGTCACACAATAATCAATTCTATTTTGAAATCTAAGGTAAGTTGGCACGACATAAAATAATAAAATATTATTTCTTCTTGTATCCTTGATAACATCTTTACAAAAATATTTAATGTATATATAAAATCATCTATTATTCTTGTAATGAGAATTTGAATTTTAAGAAGAATCTCTAATAACAAACATTAAAGGTGGTATTCCATAGTCACATTTCTTGCCATTATCTTATATTATTATTAGACACATTTATTAATATTTAAATTAAAATTTTGGTATGATAAAATGTTTTCTAGAATTATTATATTAAAATAAAGAACCATGAACAAGACTACTAGCTTTCATCTTTAAAATAATAATGGAAGTACCCACTTTAAAGAATCATTCTCCCATTAAAAAAAGACCACTCACTTTAAAGTACATCTTGACTTTTGTACATGGTTGTATTCAATTACCCACTTTGAAGAATCATTTTATTAGAATAAAAGATCCATGAATGAGCAAACCACTTACCTATTTGAAAAAGATAAGACCACTCAATTGAAAAATACATCTTGACTTTTGTGCAAGGTCTGTCACTTACCCACTTTGAAGAATCATTTTATTAGAATAAGAGATCCATGTGTAAATCACTAACTCCTATTTGAAAAGATAAGACCACTCAATTGAAAAATACATGTGCTAAATTTCAAAATGCATTTCCCGTTTGCATCATTTGAAAAACATTGCATTGTCACTGCTATCGCTATCGTTGTCGGTTTGATCTACTTGTTTTTCCTCAACAGCAAAACTCAGCATCTGTGAAGTTCCATGCTTGGCCTCTTCTTCTCCTCCCTTTCTATGCATAGCAATCCTACGTCGCTTGCTCTTCTTTAAACGTGCCGTTCTTCGAAATTATAGTTTGATTTCCAGCAAGCGAGGCTCCCAAGGAAAGAGAATCTCCCCTACCAGTAGCTAAGCCGTCACAGTTGCAAATTATAACTAGTACAGCAAGAGTGCACATCAGATATGCTGGAATGCTTTTCTTCCCCATTGCCGTATTGTTAGGTTTTCTATGCCCTCTTTATCTGAATATACCTACCGCACTTAACGTCCCGGGTCAAAGTCTTGTCCAGAACGCCTCTGCCCGGGTAAAAGTGTCAAAACTAGAAATTGGTTTAGAATTATAATGTGGCCGACATATTCAGTGGGTTGAAATACTAGAGTTAGCTTTATAATAAAAATGTGATTTAGATATTGGCCTATTTATGTTTTATAATAATAAAACTATAATTTAAACCAATATTGACTAGATGCATTCTATTTAGTATAATTTATGTTCCATAATTAAATAATAGCTTTCAAATTAAAAATGGTCTAGATGTCTTTATAATAAAAATATGGTTTAGATATAGACTCATTTATGTTTTATCATAATAAAAACAAAATTTAGATAAATATTGAGTAGATATATCCTATTTAGTACAATTTATGTTTCATATCAAAACAATAGTTCTCAAACTAAAAATAGCCTAGATGTACCTAATTAGATACAACCTATGTAGTAGAATCTATGTTTTATAATACAAAAATGTCTAGATATATCTAACTAGACACACCTCATCTAGTAGAAGTTATGTTTTACAATAAATTTGTGATCTAAATTTACACCGACACACATACAACCATCTAACGTAGCTCATATTCTATCTTATCTAGTTAATCATGAATTTTCAGCCACATCTTTATCTTTATTAAAGTAAAACTTTTTGTGTATTATGCACACATAAACATAATGGGAAAACTTGCCGTTTTATGTGTATTTTGTGTATGATTGTTGTTTAAAATTACATTTTAAGTTTCATTCATTCTAAATAATATTTCTTTAACTCTTAACAAGTTTGAAAAGGAAAAAGATGTGGGAGTTATGTTAAGAAAATATTTCAAAGTTAAATAAAATGTGGTAAGCTCATTTACATCAATTGCGTTGAGTTTATCAATCCTAAATTAAGACTTAGGATTGTAGTTGTAATAAGTTTCTTGAGTAATGCAACAATACTGATAAATATATGTTATATTACAGGCCTAATGAATATTGATCACTAGAAACCCTATCAAACAACAATATTTCATAACATTATTTAGTTTTCCATTAAATAATGTCAAGTAATTGTAAATATTTAAGACATTTGTTATGATATCATGAATTTTCCAATTGCAAAAAAATTTCAATTATTGTTGATACTTAAGTACAGTTAAATATTAGTGTATTGGCTTACAACCTATTTTGCAATAAAGTTGTGGACATTTTGAAGTACTTTTATTTTCTAAATTAATTTATTATCATCACAATCTTATTAAAATGTCAATATATTTTAATCAAATATCATTTTCAAGGAAAATTATATATAAATTAAAATCATATTTTTTTTATATATTAAATATAAATAAAACCCTTTACATCTTTGAGTTCATCAACTCAAAAAACTAGACCAATTGATCTAGCTCAGAAAATACCATAAAATTGTTGCGCACATTACACCATGTTTGAATTGCTTGAACATATAAACTTTATTGCTAATTGTATCACTTAATCAGAGAAAAAAAACCACAGTACTATCAAGTCAATCCTTAGCTCCTACTTTCATTGTACTCTTCTCAACTCCAATGTCCAAGTGGAGTGGAGACCATGAAAAAATCCTCATTAGACCTTCTATATCAGACTTCCTTTCACCATTGAAAAATATTTTAGTTTCGTGTTTCTTCTTCTCCTCTTTGGTTCTTTCACTTTTTCCTTTTCATTTTCATTGTATTGATTCTAAAAATATATTAATTCTTTATCGAATGTTGGATTGATTTTTATATTGTGTAACCATGTGTGGCTATATATCATCTCTTGCTTGGTAAAAGTCACTATTTATCACGTAGAAAGATTAAAAAACATAGTATTGGAGATCTCCATCGTCATAGTTACTTGCTAAGATAAATAAAAATATGTGAGTCTTTTGTTTGACTCAATAAGTATTCTCCTCACTAAGCATTAAAAATATCCTCATTTATAGCCTTCCATATGGGCCAAAAAAGTTTAGTAGTAAGAGAAAGCCAACAAATATTATATTTTTTCTTTATGCTTCTAGCATAGCCAATCAATATTTATAACCATCTATTGTAATTAGTGGTATTGGACAATTTCTAAGACCATTGCAAAACATGCACCAAATTTCCTTAGCATACAAACAATCAAAGAAAGTATGTTTGATGGATTTAGTCTTCTTGTGCACAGTAAGAAAAGGTCAGTGTCATAATTTATCTTATTATAAGGAATCCTTTGCAATATCAAAAACCATCTGAAACAAGCCTTCTTAGGCTCCATAATGTTAGACCAAACATTTTGAAAGTGTTTTTGCCAAAAAATATTATCTAACTGAATATTCCAACATTGATTAAGATGTTAAACAATAAAGAAGTTGTTAGAAATTGTAACATAAAAAAAGAGAAGAAAGAAAGGTTGTGTATTAAATATTAAACCTCCTTGTGTTTTTTTATGCACATTAGGGAAAGAGAAAGAGGGATTCCCAAATATAACCTTCAAGAGAACCCAAATTAGATTACCACAACCCAAATTGGTATAGGGGTACAAATACAAAATTCAAGTCCTTTCAACGGTGAATATCTCAAAGATCTTTTTTTATTTTGTTATATTTTCCCTTTATTGTTTGTTGATTGATATTGATTAATGCCAATTGAGATTTTTTTTTTTGATTAAATGACATAAGGCTAGTTGATTGATTAAATACAATGCACGTAAAATAGAAGCACATGTAACAATCAAGCACATAAAATGATCTTATTTGATATCTCAAAGTAAGTGCTATAAAATAAAAAAGGGGAAATTGGACTCACCTTGAGGGCTAGTAGAGATCACAAGATCATATATGAAAATGGGGTAGGAGACTGTACCAAAAAGTGAAACTGCATTGGATTTGATACCTGAAGATTTAAATCTATCAACTGTGAAAATCTGAAGGTCCTGAGAATGGGTCGATTTGGAGGTATAGTCTCACTTGTGTACATGTTGAGGTTGATTTGTACTTTCACTATAAAAAATCTATGATTTGAATGTCCGACATAAATTGTAACCCTAAATCAGTCAAATCTGATCTCAGAAACTTGATAACCTGCAAATCTGCTCCTACAAACAAGAATAAAAGAAATTTTTTGGGGAAGGGTTTCCCTTGGTCAAGCCCCCATTTATGAATTAACCTTGTATTGAAATCAAAGAATGTAAAACTAAGACAAATGTAAATACTAACCTCGCTTGGTCAAATCTTCAAACATGGATTCGTATCCGCTACCCACAAATATGTATGAATGTTTGTATGTAGAATGTAGGATGTTTGATGTCTTAAAAATGAAATAGATCTACCAGTGACAAATCATAGATCATGGATGTAATTATGCTTGAATGGTTGAATGCTTGTGTTGTTTTCATGGTGGAGAGCGAGGAACAACTCTTGTTGTTTTCATTTTTATCATTTTTAATTTGATTTTTGTCTTGACCTTCATAATTATTGTCTTGTGTATTATTTTCTACAAATTTCTCAATGATGATACAAAGCATAATAAATAAAAAAAATTACATTTAGCCTACCATATGCTTTCTATCCTATCTAACCTTTCATAACCTTCCATCTTATCCATCATGGCCTTTCCATCTTACATATCCTCTCATAGATTTCCATGTTATTGATGATATCCTTCCCATCTTGTTGTGTTTTATCCATTTCATTAACCATTCATATGTTTTTCTTTAGATTCGATCAATGGGATCATTTCTATATGCTTTCCTCTACTTACATTTACATGCGTCTTTATATCCTATCTCTAATATATTGCTAGGGCATATCATTATTATTCATTGATTCATTTCTTCTTAGCTAGCACTATTATCTAGAGTGCATCTAGTAGATTGGAAAGCCTACCCTATCTTCGAGTATCAAGCATCTATCAATATTATCAAGAGGTACCATCTATTGGCAAACACTGAAGTTTCATTAGGGAACAAAATCTAAGAGAAAATCTATATCATTTGATTTTATACATAAACCTTAGATTTTATTTTGTTTGTGTAAATTCTAATTTTAGAAATTTCATTGCACTATTTTTATTATTTTGATTCACATTTTCACAACATTCACATGTTGTACACCTTGCATAATGTTATAAACCATATAAAAAATCACTCTAATTTTACCTTTTGTTATTTTAATTACTCATTATTATTTATTTGATATATTACCCATAGCGTATCTTGCTGTCACTGTAACCTTTGTACTTTATTGAAATGCGCACACACACACACACACACACGCGCGCGCACGCGCGCACACACACACGCGCGCGCGCACACACACACAAACATGCATTCAACCCTGACTAGCAATGATGATCATTTACATTGCGCAAAAGTTTCTACAACTATCTTGAGATTATAATTCCAACACAGATACAACGATACCTTAGGAATAAAATAGTTTCAATAAATGAATAATTTTTTGGAGTTTTAGGGCTGATTCTACTATATAATCTGATCAACTCATTAAATATGATAAAATTATTAACACAAAAATGGACAAGCAAGGTCTTCTAGCATTTATGATATTCTCTGTTACTACATTAATTATAATTTGCACTTGTGATGGGTTATCTACTGGTAGGGGAGATGCTCTTTCCTTGGGTGCCTTGCTTATTGGAAATCATACTATAATTTCAAAGAATGGAACATTTGAATTGGAAGTTTTCAGCCCAAATGTCCAAGCAATAACTAGTATCTGGCATCTAGTATACCAACATAGTAGAGGAGATCATTGTTTGGGTGGACAATAGGGAGAGCCCAAATTAGTGTTCAAGGGATCTCTCACATAGGGTACACTTGTTTCCATAAAGAAATAGGAAGGTACAAGATATCATGATAAGTAATTCCGAGCGGACATCAGTTGTCTTGGAAACATACAACATGCTAATTTGATCAGACTTAAAGGGTTTTGTGTAGAAGGATCCAATCAACTATTGGTTTATGATTACATGCCCAATGGCTCTCTAAATTCCCTATTGTTCACTAGTGATTCCAAAAGTAAAGGGAAGGTACTCGACTGGAAGACCAGATTCCAGATTGCCTTAGGCACTACACTAGTGTTAGTTTATCTCTACGATGAATGCATATATCACATCATTCAAGTAAAATATAAGCACATGTAACAATCAAGCACATAAAATGAACTAATCGTATATCTCAAAGTAAAATATATGAAATGACAAAGGGGAAATGGGACTCACCTTGAGGGCTAGTAGATGTCACAAGGTCAAATCTTAAAATGGGGTAGCAGATTGTAATAGAAAGTGAAACTGCATTGGATCCAGGAACCTGAAGACTGAAATCTGTTAACTGTATAAATTTAAAGGTCCCAGGAATAGGTTGACTTGGAGGTACAGGTCGCACTTGGGTACAATTCAAGTTTGACATGTATCTACACTATCCAAAAATCTAAGATCTGAATGTCCAACAGAAACTATAACCCTAAATCAGCCAAATCCAATTTTGGAAAATTGAAAACCTGCAAAACTGCTCCTATACACGAGAAAAAAGGAATTTTTTGGGCGGCAGTGGCTTGCCTTGATAAAGACCCCATTTAGTAATTAATCTTAGATTGAAATAAAATCATGTAAAAGTAAGACAAATGTAAATATTCACATGGCTTGGTCAAATCTTCATTGATGGATTCGAATCCGCTACCCACAAATATGTATGAATTCTTGTATCTAGAATGTAGGATGTTGGATGTCTTAAAAAATGCAATGGATCTACAAGTGCCAAATCATAGATCATGGATGTAAGTATGCTTGAATTCTTGAATGGTTAAATGATTGTGTTCTTTTCATGGTGGAGAGCAAGGAATAACTTGTGTTGTTTTCTTTTTTACCATTTTATATTTAATTTTTGTCTTGATCTTCACAATTTTTTTTTTGTGTATTATTTTCTGCAAATCACTCAATAATGATACAAAGTATAACAAATAATAGAGGCATATTTAGCCTACCATATACTTTCTATCCTATCTATCCTTCCACAAATTTCCTTATTATCCATCATATCCTTTCCATCTTGCATATCCTCTCATAACTTTCCATATTATTGATGATATACTTTCCATCTTGTAGTTTCTTATCCGGGTATGTGCAGGTTCATGGTATGCCAAAAAGTGGCGATGTGAAAAATAAGTCCTGATTGGTAGACTGATTGAAAAATAGCTATAACTTTCAAATGGTATATCATTTTCTAAATCTGAAACACGTGTCACATTCTATGCTTCACCTACTACAATAAAAAAATATAAAAAATTCAATTTGATGAAGTTTAGACTAATTTAAGGTGGTTGGACATGAGAGTTTTTATATTCTGGAAAAGTTGTAGAAGAAAAATCATAATTAATTATTTACTTGGAAACAAATTACAAAAAAATATCTGTCACATCGGGACATTTATCTACTACTTATATCTAGAATCTAGTAAAAAAATAGTATCATTTAATTGTGTTTAAGGTGGTCAGACATACGCCTACTTTATATCTTTTTAGTCCTAATTGATAGATTGATTGAAAAATAACTATAACTTTCAAACGATGTAACATTTTTGAAATGTAAGACATGAGTCACATTCTATGATTTTCCTACTTCAATTAAAAACTAAAAAAATTCAATTTGATGAATTTTAGACTGAGTCACACACGAGATTTTTTATATTGTGGAAAAGTTGTAGTAGAAAATTATAATTAATTATTTAGTTTGAAACAAATTACAAACAAATATGCGTCACATCCGAACATGAGTCTACTACTTGTATCTAGAATCTTGTGAAAAAATTCTATCATTTTATCGTGTTTAAGGTGGTCAGACACACACCTTCTTCTTATCTTTTCCTGAAATTTTCATACTACTAAATTAAAATTTGAAATTTCACCATATAGAATATATTTTTTTAAAGAAGGGATAGTATCTTAGAAACTAGATTCAATTTGCTACAAATTATCTTCTTACACATTTTTTATATAAGATTTATAACTTGTCCCAATTTTTACCTCAACTTTCCTAACCCTGATTTTCTTAATTTTCATTGCCACTTAAGGCCTAGTTAGGCATATCATGATCCTTCACATACCCATCCATTTCATTAACCATTCATACATTTTAATTTGGATTCGATGAATGGGCTGATTTCCATATGCTTCACCCTTCTTACATTCACATGTGTCTCCATATCCTTTTTCTAACCTATTGCTAGGGCATATCATTAGAATTCATTGATTCATTTCTTTTTAGCTAGCATTATTATCAAGAGTGCATCTAACACATTGGAGTACCTACCCTATCTTTGAGTATCAAGCATCTAATATGATTGTAAAGAGATATCATATATTGGCAAGCATTAGAGATTCATTTTATCATTGATGAAATCGAAGTTATGCAACAAAATTTTAGCGCAAATCTATATCATTTTATGTTATGCATAAACCTTAAACTTTATTTGTGTTTGAGTAAAATCTAATTTTGTGACTTGCATTACATTAATTATTATTTTGATTCACATTTCTACAACATACACATGATGTACACCTTGCATAATGTTATCAAACCATACAAAAATTTTGTCTACTTTTTCTTTTGTTATTTTAGTTAATCATTATTAGATTTTTGATTTATTACCTATAGCATATCTTACTAACACCATAACCTTTGCACTTTATTGACAAGCAAGTGCTAAGTTATATAATAAAAAATAATTTTATTAGAACATAAAATAAATATACACCTAATTAAGCCGATAGGCTTTCCCTCTTGAGTGCGCTCGGTACCGTAGATCCAATTTATTGTCTCATGCATGAAACCTGTCTCACCCAAGACCGCTGGTATTTTTTTATCACACCCCCAAAATGGTACTGTAGGCTCATTTTCTGAGAAAGTAGATAATAGGTTCACAATATTTGTTTATTTATTGTAGATTTGCATTAAACATCTCCATCTTGGCATCGTCGTGCCTGCTGTTACAATTTACGCGAACACCTGCACAAACTGTGGAAGGGTCGAGATCACCAAAGTCTAAGTGATGATAGAAATTTTGAGTGCAGAAGGTGATTCTATAATTGTACTAGAAATAGATGCAGCATACAATGCTCTCTTTTCTCCATTAGAACGGTCAGAGGGATATTTGGCAAGTGTTGTTCTTGAAGAAATACTTGGCTCAATGATTCCTATCTTAGGTAAGAGATGAAACAAGAGTAATGATTTATATATGCTTTGTAATTTCTTAATGTTTTAACTAGAGCACGTGACTGACATTGCTTTGTACTTTCTAACAAAGCCAATACCTCAACAAAAATAGAGGACACTCGATCAAAAATGATTCCAGCAGAAGGAATTGCCATAGATATTCAAGGTGTAGATGGAACAAGTATATCCATACATTTTTACAATATTCTGATATTAAAGTTGCTTTATAATAGTTATAAGGAGGATTTGTTTGCTTTGTATTTTATAAATGTTGTAACTGGCACAACTGATAGACACTACTTTTGAAATAGGAGAAAGTGGTAGCTCATCAAAACTAGTAGTCACTACATTCCAAACACAACCAGTTGAAGAAACTCAGGGCACAAATAGAACAAGTACATTCATTCACATTTATAGTATTCTGATATCAAATGCACTCTACGATTATAATTTAAATCTCTATGATACACACTATATTTTCTTAATAATAAAAGGAATATACTAATACAGGTGGTTAACGTACCAGTGAGTAAAATCTCATAATTCGTAAGGGAAGTGCTTTTCGTAAGATACAGTGAAGGAGAGTGAGAAGCATTTTGGCACTTTAAAAAAATGGTTACAGACTTTTGAAAATTGCCTCCAGAGTGGAAGCATTTCCTTACTTACCATCTAGTGGTCTAGAATATCTTCATTATCAACAATGAAACCAGACAGGTGGATGGATGGCAAGTCCTATTGATTACTTGGGTATTCATCTGCTTGGAATTTGGGAACATGAATATTCTTGTAAAGGTATGCATAAGTTTATATATAGACATATATAATATATAATTGATTCCAGTAAAATTCATTAGCCCCGCTCACCTTTTTTGCAAATAATAAACAACACATAGTTGCGTTGAATGAAGAATCCCATTAGATGTCAATACAAAGAAACTAGCTGTCAAATTGTGGAAGTGACAAAAATTAAAATAAAATAAAATTGAAAAGACCGTCCATCCAAAACATTGAAGAGATAAAAGAAGGAACCGTGCTTTTGATAGTATGTAGTCATCAAAGCCAGGCCCAATCACAAACATTGTAGGTGATTTCAGAGTTGATTTAGGGGTTTGTACGTTCTCTTGTTTTGAAACCCATGAGTGCCTTTTGTCCACCAATAATAGTGTGCCAAATTTTGACCTTTTTAAACTTCCCAGCATGTCTAGATATTTAATCTTCAAATTGTAAATTTATAGAAACAAAAGAAAGTCAATGATTGGCTGAAAAAATACTGTTTTAATCAGTGTTTAATGTCAAACCCTTCGTATAGTTCCCTGCAGGAACTAATAACAAGTATAGAAAGTATTCTATTGTCGTGAGCAGGCTAAATATTCTACATATAGTAATGAGCAGTTGTGAAAGGATGATATATTGACAAAGTCTATGCAGTAAATTAAAATGAAGGCATGTCATATGTATTACCAGCCCAGTATTGTATATTAATGAATATAATTTTAATATATTGTCATTATAATTTAATTATATATATATATATATATATAGGTGATAATTACATATATTTATTTATTTTATACTTAAGATAAGTTTTATTAAAACTGATTTGTATGATATGGTAAACTTATTTACTTGACAATAGTGACTATGCACGAGGTTACTTTTACCATTCCAAATGGCAAAATTCTGATCTAGAAAATTATAACAATAAGAATCCATGAGCTCATGAGAGATTGTGTAGATGTAGTACTTGCCTTTTAATTTAGTAACTAATTGTAATTATAATAAAAATATAATTTTAATTTTAATAAAATTTATTATATGTTATAAAATATAATTCAATTGAATATAAAACTGTATAATTATAATAATAGAGAAATTTCATTTTTTAATTTATCTGCTATAAATAATATCTAGAAATTGTAATTAATTATTTAACTAATATAGAGTATGATCATTTTTTTGGCAACAATTTTGTCATATACATAATATTCAATATATATTTCAAATATTTTAGTATAAATGATATGTTTCATACTGTTTGATTGTTTAATATTGAATTGTTTACTATTAATTTTCAAATAAATTTAATAACTATAAATATTATTTTGTATAAAATACATATAAATTGTTTCATTCTAATATTTTATTTTATTTCTTAATAAATTAATTTACACTTAATTTAAATTAAATTTAAATGTTCTTAGAAATAAAATTATTATAATAAAATTAAGTATTTATTTAATACATTTTTTTTGAGTAATAATTTTTGTAATGAATAAAATAATAATTATAAGAAAAATTAATTCACATAATATTTTTTTATATAAATATTTGTTAATCAAAAGTTGCCACTTATACATTAAAATAAATACATATAATATAATTTTTATTTTAAAAATAAAAATGTTAATCAAAGCTCTAACAAAAA
>MU224017.1:1250391-1265217 GCA_018584345.1 Thuja plicata
ATATGTATATATATATATGTATATATATATACATTTACATATACATATATATATAAATATACATATATACATATACATATACATATACATATACATCTACATATACATATATATATATATATATACATATACATATACATATAGGTGATAATTACATATATTTATTTATTTTATACTTAAGATAAGTTTTATTAAAACTAATTTGTATGATATGGTAAACTTATTTACTTGACAATAGTGACTATACACGAGGTCTCTTTTACCATTCCAAATGGCAAAATTCTGATCTAGAAACTTATAACAATAAGAA
Organism: Thuja plicata; assembly: GCA_018584345.1. Classification (NCBI taxonomy): domain Eukaryota; kingdom Viridiplantae; phylum Streptophyta; class Pinopsida; order Cupressales; family Cupressaceae; genus Thuja; species Thuja plicata. The sequence goes on from MU224017.1 coordinate 1,250,702, forward strand.
TCCATGAGTTCATGAGAGATTGTGTAGATGTAGTACTTGCCTTTTAATTTAGTAACTAATTGTAATTATAATAAAAATATAATTTTAATTTTAATAAAATTTATTATATGTTATAAAATATAATTCTATTGAATATAAAATTGTATAATTATAATAATAGAGAAATTTCATTTTTTAATTTATCTGCTATAAATAATATCTAGAAATTATAATTAATTATTTAACTAATATAGAGTATGATCAATTTTTTGGAACAATTTTGACATATACATAAGATTCAATATATATTTCAAATATTTTAGTATAAATGATATGTTTCATACAGTTTAATAGTTTAATATTGAATTATTTACTATTAATTTTCAAATAAATTTAATAACTATAAATATTATTTTGTATAAAATACCTATAAATTGTTTCATTTTAATATTTTATTTAAATTCTTAATAAATTAATTTACACTTAATTTAAATTAAATTTAAATGTTTTTAGAAATAAAATTATTATAATAAAATTAAGTATTTATTTAATACATTTTTTTCGAGTAATAATTTTTGTAATGAATAAAATAATAATTATAAGAAAAATAAATTCACATAATATTTTTTTATATAAATATTTGTTAATCAAAAGTTGCCACTTATACATTAAAATAAATACATATAATATAATTTTTATTTTAAAAATAAAAATGTTAATCAAAGCTCTAACAAAAACTTTTAACTTTTAAATTTGATCACATCTTAATTTTTTAAATTGTGGTGTCGCAAGCAGAGCATGTTTAACCATGGAGGAAACTCCCTCGTTAAGTGCACTCAAGCTAGAGTAGTACAGGGATGGGTGACCTCCGAGAAAGTCTTGGTGCTTCGCCTTTGTGAGCATCACCTAGATGCAATGATTGCTAAGTATTTCATTCATACTCATCAGATATGAGTTCGTGTGAACCACTACATATGAACATCAATCAATGATTTTGACTAATCCTGATAGCAATATCCCTGATCATAATTTCTAGGGGCTTATCTCAAAAAAATTTACATTAATTTCTGGAATGTGGGCTAAATGTGCTATCTACATGAGCCAAAGCACATATGAAGATGATGAAATATGGAGGAAGCAATAAAATCGTTTATGGTTCCTAGAATTTTGGGTATAAGGCTCAAGCCAAATTAACCAATTATATATTCAAAAAATCATTTTAAAAATTTATAAGCTTAAAATATTTTCATTTATACGATAAAAAAAATAAAATTTATAACTAAATATAAAATTTGGTGAATTGTAATTGGTGCAAGTACTCATAATCCCAATTGAAATAAAAAAATTTATTGTCTCTTTAAAACTGACACTAAACAAATTTACACAATAGACAATGATTTACATAATAGTATGTCTAAGAACAATTTCACAATTAAAAAGAAACTTTTCGACACTAGTGACATAACTATAGTATATGACAAGACAAAGAAAGTATACTATTAGGAAAATGAAGAATAACATGTGTGAAATTCGACCAAGAGTAGTACTATAGTATAGCTGAGTGGACCACAAGTAGTTCTGCTACAATAGACATGAACACCAAAAAGCTTCAAGAATACACAGAAGGGCTCATAAAATGATAACTAAAATGATATAAGGTATGGTCAAAATCCTTATTAAACAGTATCTTATTTTAAAATGACTAAGTATCCTTTATTGAAGACATGAGAAACATGAAAAATAAATTAAATTATAGATAAATATATATGTTTCTTCATATATTTGATAAATTTTGATTACAATTTTAAAATGTAATACATTAAATTTTAGAATCCCTTTATAAAAAAAAAAACTTTAATTTGCTAGATATGATATATTTTATTTTTGTTAGAGATTGTGAAAAGAAAAAAATTATCCATCATTGCTATTTTTGTTAGAAAAAAGATTAAATATAATTGTTTTTGATAGATAAAGTAGCAAGAGTGTGCTTGCCCTTGGAACAAAGGACTAGTAGCACATTAACAACATATTAATGGAACTAGTCAAAGCAGGTATAACATTTTAACAACATAATCACCAAATCTAACTCTGCCCCTATCAAAAAAATAAATCACAGTACTAATCCACAGGATTAAACCAGAGTACTTAAGACAAACAATAGCATAAAAAGTATCAGTTATAAGCCACGCAGGGCTACACAAAAATATATAAAAACTAACATTATCCCAAACCGTAAAATAGAGGATCCGAGGGCCAAGCCCAGCCAAAATTAACGAACACATGGACACCCGAGATTAGTTCTTCCCACCCAGCTATTTAGACATCAGGGTGCTAGCCCACTCCTCTTGTAGAAATAGGAATAGCTCTTTGTTTTCCTCGTCCGCTTCCAGCTTGCCACCCACCAGCTTTTCCTGCACATTATAGAGGGTCGTAGCCAAAGCATGCATGACCTTTAGGGAAAATTTGTCAGTCATCATGCAATGGTTCATCAGGTTCTACATATTCTTCTTAATCTCCACAATATCCTTGTCCAAATTCGAGAACCTCCTTTTGAGGGTGCCTGTAAATTTGTTTTTGTCCTCCATCGCCGCGGTATGGGGCTTATCCTGAGGTTCCTGAGGAGGAATCAGGGGTGGGGTAGGGTTATTGGGGGTTTCTATGGTTTGCTGGAGGTTGGGTAGAGGAGTGTTACCAGTCCTAGGGGGACTCATATAGCCATCTGAGGAACCATTCTTGGACTCAGTGGAGTGGGAGTCAATTTCAGACAAGGAAAGCTCTTTAGAGGCCATTTCCATCATCCTAATTTTACACTATTCCTTGGAAATTCTATTTGACCTCCGGCGACCTGAGCCACTTAAGTCCACCTCCAGATTAACCTGGCTCTCCATCATTTTTCATTTTTGGGCCTATAATTAGTTTGAGGAGTTCTGTCAGCCTCTTTCCCCTCTTTGTACTCTACAGACTCAGAGACATACGACTCCTTGTGACCCTCCTTCCTAGTGATACTTCTTGGTTTACTCTTTCAAACGTTATTCTTACTTTTACCGATTAGGATTCTTTCTATTTACCAAAATACAGTAAATAACTAGTGTATACCAATCAATCCAGATTTACTTATGTGAAATGCAAAACAATAAAGTAATGACTCATAAACAAATTGACACATAGATTTTTAATGTAGAAACCATGTTAAGGGAAAAACCACTGGGACCGATAACCCAAATTTTCACTCTTCTAAAGTGGTCTTGGTAAAGAGTCAACCCTGTTAAAGGTTACAAACATGTTGTTAGGTGTGACCTTGTTAGAGGATTCAAATAAATAGTTTGTCACTTAGTATCTGGTATCTAATGCTACCATCCTTGATCAAACACTCACTTGGCCTGTCAATAGGTATCCAGCATATCCAATGCTACTTTGTATGATCAAACTTTTTGATACTCCTTGGGATGTATCTCAATTAGAAAAGACTTTTAAGTCCTGCTCGGTTAAGAGGCTTGATGCTTCAATGGTTAAATTGAAATAGTAAATTGATTTGTTCACATATACAAATAGAATTGTAGATTTTCAAATCTATTGTAAGTACATTGCCTTTCTGATAAATGTTATCAATTCAATACCTTTGCTCCACATTGTTATGCTCTGTGATGCTGTATCATTGTTCATTGATGTCTGTAGAATTTAGCTCTTTCCTCAGCTTGATTGATTAGGTCTGAATGAAGACTTTCTTCTCCCTCAAAATCTCTTCAACATCTATTCTCTTGTCACTCCCCTAATTCACATTGAATTAGCTTGTCTCTTATATAGACATGATTTCATTGTTTCTCTGATTTCTTGATCTTGGCATGATCCACAATTCTCACCAATTTGATTTAAAGAAAAACTCCTAATTTATCTCGTAGAGATCTTCTTTCCAACTGGACAAAACAACTTTAAATCCTTTACTTATCTTTGACTTTATCTTGTCTATTAAAACAATGGTAATTACTAGTTAAGTCTATATTTAACTCTTGATAGATATGCCTTTTTTCATTTCTGAACTCTTTGTTCTATTAGTCAATACTCTAGTTAGTCATCGGTGACAACTGACTATTTCATTGGTGAGACTTCAGTTGTTTTCGGGATCTCTATCTGTCGGTGTTGTCTATCCGTCGGGAAACACTGTAATTATATCCATCGGTTTACACTATGCTTCTGTTTATTGGGTAAAACTATGATTTTTCTCATCAGTAATGATGTGCTTTTGATCATCGAGTAACACTGTGAATTTTCTCTTGTTGGCTTACTCTATCCATTGGTGTGCACTCTGTCGGTGTATACAGTCACTTTGTGAATACTTAACTTTTTTGCATTACTGATAGCATAGCCTTTGATTCATTGGTTCTTTGAAGTCTTTTAGCAGTATTTACATGACCATACAAATTATATTAAGTTGACATCAAAGACAATACAATACATTAACTGATTTAATGTCTTGCTTTAACTTTCTGTGTCTTGGTGATAATCAACTTAACATCTTTAAACATTCAATTAGTTATAGCTCATCAATCTCTCCCTTTGGCATTGATGGAAACACACTACATTATCACACTATATTATCACTAATACAATATGAAATATAACAGTTGAAGTTCATCAAACTAGCAATCTAATGTACTATAAAAGATACAAATATCTGGTCCTCGGTAAGCTCACATAGCTTAGATTTGATTCTTGCAGCTCTCTTTCTGTCTTCAATCCCTTCACTAGATAGATGTATAATTTTTCTTTTTCTGATGTGATGTGTTCTCTCTTTGTATCAAACTCTCTCCCTTTGACTGTTCTTTTTTTTTATGTCTCTTTTCTCTCTTGTCAGCAATCTCTCCCTTTGTATATACTCTCCCTTTCTGGTTACATCTCTCCCTTTGGATAATGTGATTTAATCGATATAATATCTCCTTTGGAAAAAATGCCAAACAAATATTTGACAGTAATGCAAATCAATCCTTTCTATCCATTCAATATATTCCTTGAATTTCCCAATTCATTATAAATACAACTTTGGTTCTTGGTGTAGATAAATGCCTTGATGTGTATAGATGTATCTTTGAAGTCCATCTCTTTTCTTGCATCAAAATGAATGATATTCTAATAATATGTAGGCTGATGCAGCCTTTTAGTCATTTTACTGACCAGTAGACAAGGGTCTGACCCCTAGTCTCTTTCTCAAGTACTCAAATGTATCCTTGGGTAGTGGCTTGGTGAAGATATCAACTAATTTTTCCTTTGATTGTACATACTCAAGTATCACCTCCTTTTCTTGAACTTGTTCTCTCAAATAATGATACTTGATAGAAATATGCTTTGTCTTAGCATGCATGACTGGATTCTTGGAAATGTTAATTGCACTGGTATTGTCACAATAGATAATTATTGGTTCAAGAATTTTCATATTGATACCTTCCAGTAACTGTTTGATCCATACAATATTTGAGCAGTTTGCAGCAACAAAAACATACTATGCTTCTGCAGTAGAATGAGAGATGCATCCTTGCTTCTTGCTGATCCATGTGACAAGTCTGTCACCCATAAAGAATGCTCCTCTAGTTGTGCTCTTTCGGTCATCAATGTTTCCAGCCCAATCAGTGTCAGTAAAGACCTTAAGTTCAAATTTGCCTTCTCTTCTATACGATAAGCCATAGTCCTCAGTATTATTCAAATATCTTAGGATTCATTTCACATCAGTCATATGTGATTCTATGGGATTAGCAGAAAATATTGCATCTATTCCTACTGAATGTGCAATATCTGGTCTAGTATGTACAACATCCATGAGTTTGTCAATCATTGATTTGTACAAAGTATGATTTACCTTAGGTGACTTGTCCTTCTTTGTCATCTTACATCCAGTTGCCATCAGTGTTCCAACTGGCTTCAAATCTTCCATCTTGAATAATTTTAGCACTTCCTTGATGTATTTGGATTGTGTGATGAAAATGCCTTCATCTTGTTTCATGATTTGTAGACCAAGAAAGAACTTGATCTCTCCAAACGTAGACATCTCAAAATCTTTTCTCATTTCATTTGCAAATGATTTTCATAGCTTATCATTGCCTCCAAATATGATGTCATCAACAAATATTTTAGTAATCAAAATGTTAGCATCTTCCTTCAAATAAAGATTACTGTTTTCACTAGTTCTTACAAATCCAATACTTATGAGATAGTTATGAAGTCTTTCAGACCAGGCTCTCAGTGCTTTTTTTCAATCCATACAAGGCTTTATGTATTCTACATACCATGTTCCTCTTGTCTGGATCAACAAACCCTTCTGGTTGCTCAATTTATACCTCTTCCTCAAGTATTCCATTTTTGAATGCAGACTTGAAATCCATTTGGTATACCTTGAATCCCTTAAATGCAACATTAGTAAGTAATATTATCACTCCTTCTTACCTAGAAATGGGTGCAAAGGTTTCTCCATAGTCAATCCCTTCTTCTTGTGCATACCCCTTGCACACTAGTCTTGCTTTGTTTCTGGTGACTTCTCCATTCTCATTCAGCTTATTTATGAATAGCCATTTGGTACCGATGATATTCTTGTCATCTGGTCTTAGTACAAGTTTCCATGTCTTGTTTTTCTCAATCTTCTCAATTTCTTCATTCATAGCACTAATCCATTCTTTATTATCAAGTGCAGCATTGACAAATTTTGGCTCAAAATCACAAATTAGACATCTTGTGTTGAGAGACTTACTTCTGGTTCTCATACCATCCTTCTTGTCTCCTATGATCTAGTTCTATGGATGGTTCCTTCTAACATACTTGGCAAGTACAGGTTCAATTCTTTGTCTATCATCTTGATCATCATTTTTTCCTTCAATCTCATCTTCATTGCTCGGTACATCATCTTGAGAAATATCCTTATTTTGGGTATGTGCAGCCTGATACTCGGGTGCAATAATCTGTTCCTTGGGAGCTATACATTGTTGTTTAGGTAGAGTGTTAGGTTCTTCATTGTAAACAAACCTATTGTAGTCCTTTGGTTCTTTTGTGCTTTCCTTTTCATTCTTCTCTGCAAATTCATCTATCTTTACATTTGCACTTTCAACAGTTTTGTTAGAGGCTTTCTTTAGACATTTATAAGCCTTTCTCTTGGTGGATTACCCTAGAAATATACCTTCATCACTTTTGGAGTCAATATTTCCATGTATATAATCTTTTAAGATATAAAATTGACTACCAAAGATCATAAAGTAACTTATATTGGGTGTGTAACCATGCCATAGCTCATAGGGTGTCTTCTTGGTGTCTTTCTTCAATTGTACTATGTTCAATGTGTAAACAATAGTACTGACAACTTCCCTCTAGAAGATTTGGATGATGCCTTTCTCTATCATTAGTGTCCTTGCACAATCAACAATAGATTTGTTCCTTCTTTCAGCAATTCCATTTTGTTCTGGTGTTCTCGGTGCAGAGACTTGTCTTTTGATTCCATGCTCATTGCAAAAGTTAGTGAATTCATCTCAAATAAATTCCCCTCCTCTATTTGATCTTAAGCATTTCAATTCCTTACCACTTTTCTTTTCTACCATTTCTTTGTACCATTTAAACATCTTAAATGCTTCTGATTTATCTTTTAGAAACATACATGTCATCATTCTAGAGTAATCATCAACAAAGACAATGAAATATCTATCACCATATTAAATCTTTGTCCTCATGGGTCCACATAGATCAATATGGACTAATTCTAGAATGGCATCAGATGTATGGCTTTTTCTTTTGAAACTAGACTTTGTCATTTTACCTTTTTGACAATTTTTGCACATGATATTGTCTAGCTTTGACATCCTCAATAAGCCTCTTACATTTCTCTCATTTCTTATCTTTATAATGTTGTCAAAATATACATGAGACAATCTTGTATGTCAAAACCATATGTCTTCAATTCTAGCCACTAAACAAGTGGTGTCAGTATCATTCACATAGAATAAGTTACCTTTGGTCTGTTCACCAGTTCTGATCAATCTTCCTGATTCATTGAAGATCTTTGCCTTCTTATACTAAAATGCTACTCGGTGACCTGAATTATTCAGCTGAGAAATACTCAATAGATTATAATTCAATCCTTTCACCCAATAAGGATTTTCACATTTTATGAGGTTATTCAACATTATAGTTCCTTTACCTTCAATTGGACAAGGTGTGTCATTACCCATTCTTATTGTACCACCATTATAATACTCAAAAGTATTAAAATTTTCTATGTCACCAGTCCTGTAGTGAGTGTAGCCACTATCGATGATCCAGATATCAGTCTTGCTAACTTTAGATATGAATGTAGTTTCTACATACCTTTCAACTTCATCTGAATCATCTTTTACTGACACAAACACCATCTTGATGTCTTCATCAGATTCGATGTCAGTAGCTTCATCTTTGCATCTAGCTAGGTAAATAGCATTCTTTCCTTTTTCCTTGTAGTCTCGAGTATCTCTTCTTTCTGATTGTCGGTTGCTTTTGTAATCTCAGTTATCACCTCTGTCAAACTTCTTTTCAAATGATCTTTCATTACTTTTGTCATCTTTTCTTCTGTTAGGACATCTTGCAGCAAAGTGTCCAATCTTTTTACAATTAAAACATACAAGTAATAATTTACCCTTGTATTTACCTTTGCCTCTCTACATTCTTCTAGCCATAAGTGCTTCAATTTCATCAAGATCTTCTCTTTCACTTTCACTATCTTTTCTTATAGTGTGTTTATGACTTGATTTACTTATTCTTAAAGAAATTTGAATGCAGACTCTATGTTTGGTAAGATACTATTATCAAAGTTATTCATCTCAAATGAAATAAGTCTTCCAATCAAACTATCTAGAGTAACATTGTTATTTGCTACTGCTCTTATTTCTTGTATGGCAGATACTCTAATAGCATATAAGTAGGTAGTAAGGTTCTTAGAATTTTAATTACCACTATCTCTTCATCTAGTACACCTCCAACTCCTCGAATAGAATTGACTACCTCTTTGATTCTTGTGCTATACTGTGTGATGTTTTCACCTTCTTTCATTCTAAGATCATCAAACTTTCCTCTAAGGCTTTCTACCTTGCCTCACAGAACATTTATATCATCACCATGTACAAGCTTCAATTTATCGCACATCTGCTTTGCAGTTGTGCATGTTTTGACATCTTCAAATTCAACATCAGAGAGTGAGGAAGAAAGATGTGTTATCATGCAGTTGTTCTCATGCTTCTCTCTCATTTTTTCAACTATGAGTTCTCCTATGGGAAACACATATTTAGTATCTAAGTATTGAGTAACATCATTTCCAATACCTGATAAGTCAAGTGTTATCCTACTTTGCCATGAAGCAAATCTGCGGCCTCAAAAATTAATCCTTAAATCAACCCAAAAACTTATTACCACATTTATAAGCCTCTAGTTATCTTCATTCCTACAAGATGATTTCCTTGAAATATTAATAAAAAATAACTACTGTTCGGATTACTCTTTCAAACCTTATTCTTACTTTTACCAATTAGCAGTCTTTCTATTTACTGAAATACAGTAAATAACTAGTATATGCCGATCAATCTGGATTGACTTATGTGAAATGCAAAACAATAAAGTAATGACTCATAAACACATTGATACATGGATTTTTAACATGGAAACCCTGTTAAGGGAAAAACCACTGGGACCGGTAACCTAAATGTTCACTCTTCTAAAGTGAGCTCAGTGAAGAGCCAACCCTATTAAAGGTTACAAACACACTGTTAGGTGTGACCTTGTTAGAGGATTTAAATGAATAGTTTGTCACTTAGTATCTAGCATCTAATGCTACCATCCTTGATTAAACACTCACTTGGCCTGTCAATAGGTATTGGGCATATCCAATGCTTCTTTGTATGATCAAACTTTTTGATACTCCTTGGGATGTATCTCAATTAGAAAAGACTTTTAAGTCCTACTCGGTTAAGAGACTTGATGCTTCAATGGTTAAATTGAGACAATAAATTGATCTGTTCACATATACAACTAGAATTATAGATTTTCAGATATATTGTAAGTACATTGCCTTTCTGATCAATGTTATCAATTCAATACCTTTGCTCCACACTGTCATGCTATGTGTTGCTGTATCACTGTTCGTCAATGTCTGTAGAATTTAGCTCTTTCCTTAGCTTGATTGATCAGGTCTGAATGAAGACTTTCTTCTCCTTCAAAATCTCTTCAGAATCTATTCTCTTGTCACTCCCCTAATTCACATTGAATTAGCTTGTCTCTTATATAGACATGATTTCACCGTTTCCTGGCTTTCTTGATCTTGAAGTGATCCACAATTCTCGCCAATTTGATTTAAAGAAAAACTCCTATTTTATCTCGTAGAGATCTTCTTTCCAACTAGAAAAAACAACTTTAAATCCTTTACTTATCTCTGGCTTTATCTTGTCGATTAAAACAATGATAATTACCAATTAAGTCTATATTTAACTCTTGACAGCTAAGCCTTTTGTCATTTCTGAACTCTTTGGTCTGTCAGTCAATACTTCAGTTAGTCATCGGTGACAACTGACTATTCCGTCGGTGAGACTTTAGTTGTCTTTGGCATCTTTGTTCATCGGTGTTGTATATCCATTAGGCAACACTGTGATTCTGTCCGCTGGGTTACACTGTACTTTTGCTCATTGGGTAACACTGTAATTTTGCTTGTTGGTAATGCTGTGCTTTTTCTTGTCGGGTAACACCGTAACTTTGCTCTTGTTAGTTTACTCTGTCCGTCAGTGTGCACTCCGTCGGTGTATACAGTCACTTTGTGAATACTTAAATTTTATGCATTACTGATAGCATAGCCTTTGATTCATTGGTTCTTTGAAGTCATTTAACAGTATGTATATGACCATACAGATTATATTAAGTTGACATCAAAGAAAATATAATGCATTAACTAATTTAATGTCTTGCATTAACTTTCTGTGTCTTGGTGATCATCAACTTAACATCTTCAAACATTCAATTAGTTATCATTCATCAATTTAGTGAGGCAACATAAGGGTAGCTTAATTTTTAGTGGAATTTTTTTCCAAATGGTGAATTGCTTTGGACTGACGAATTAGAAATTGGTGAATCTTTAGGTACCACTAGCTAGCCCAATTGCTTAATTTTCATGCATTGTTGGCCCAATGCCTGTTAGTTTACTACCTTTTATTGAAATGGTCTTGCGTAGTTCATTCTTTTTTTCCACCAACTCCTACATGGTTCTAATATTTTTTATTAATATTTTTACTCTTATTTTTTTGATGCATGCAAGAATTCACCGATGATTCCACCAATACATGATAGATGTTTATTATTTCCAAGCTCCTATTTTGTGAATTTTTTTTTTTTTTTAAGATCCTTAGATTAGACCAAATTCACTCATCAAATTGCCTTGAAAATTGAAAGATATCATTTTATTGGCACAACAACATTGCTAACATTTTTCTACGTGGAATTTAAATATGTCCTACCAAAATTTCCAAAAATTGTAATGTACCATTTTTATAATGGCATGCAATTCCCCAAATCTCATTTGATATAAAATATTAGAGGGTTAGATTTGACATATTTTGTCTGGTTTGGGCTCCAGAGGCTCTCAATTCATATCATAAACAAGTTTCTCAGGGATTTATTATATTTAATACAAACCCCATGAATTCCTAATAGTAAGTAGCAATTTAGTTTATATGGTTATAAGATTATTTATATATTATACTATTAGTGCTTTCCATTTTGAGTTCATAGTTAGAAAGTATTCTTCCAACTTATCTATTAGGACTTAGTTTTTTTCAGCTATATCTATTAGCATTTACATGGTATTCATTGTTATGAGATTATTTATCTGTCATATTTTCCATTTTTTATTTGTTAGTGTTTTCCAAATGAATTAGTTATCTATGTAATCATAGATTAGTTCTTAAACAAGTGGATATATCTTGTAGCTTCTATTTGTGAGAGATATAGAGTAGTAGGAATCCTTAAATTATTGAAGGGAGGCCATAAAAATTTAGAAATTGAAAACTAATATCCTACTTTCATGGTCCATTAGGCAAAGATACAACATTAGAAGTCACACTTGATATTAATTAAGATCAAATTGTGCTAATTGAAATAGATGGCATTGCCACAGAGAATGTTCCAATAGATACTCAAGGTAGCAAAACCAAGTTAATCAACTTAGACAACATTATCATAGATGATGTCATTGATAATGTTGCAGATGTTGCTGCTAAAAATATCAGTGATGATACTGTTGGCAATGCTGCAGTGAGTGAGGATGGTGGAATTAAACAAAAGTGGAAAGAAAAAGAAAAAAAATTGGGTCGCAAGTCGTAAATGAAAAAGAAATTTAAGATGGATTTGGTTTCAATGTACCCATTCATTATTGAAGTGCCAAATCCAAAAAAAGGTAAAGCTATAAAAGAATGCAAGTTTAGGATCTGTAGTTAGACACTTAAAAGGACAAAAGGTTGCAATTGAAATTGGTCACAATTAAAAAGAATATTGGTAAGATGTATGAGAAACAAATCATAGATGGAAAGGAACAATTAGTGATTAGATGGAATAAAAGGAAGACTATCATCATGTTAGGCATGAACAAGAATAGAAAGAGCATATGGAAAGAGAGAATACATCGGTATGCATAGTTTCACTTAAATATCAATCTAAAAATAAATTAACATAAGCATATATGTCTAAAACTATTTAGTTGGGTTGTATTTCTAATATTTGAAGCATAATTTTTCCTAGGATAGACTACCCTGAGTTTAGAATTTTATTAAAATTTGTGAATGTTCCAAGATATCATGAGGCTCATTGGTAAGTAAACAATGGATGGTATTTGGTAAGCTATCTTGCTGAAGTTCAAAAAAATGATCTATAGGAAAAAATAAAAAGTCAAAATATATTGCAATATCTTTAGATGAAGTTACAGTGGTAGACAATACTTGTTGAATATGTATGCATGTGTATGTTGTAGAGAAACATGTCTACCAACCTCATCTACTCTATGTTGTTAAGATTGTTCCACAATGAAAATTAATATGTAGCTAAGAAATCTTTAAACAAAATTTATGGTATGAATGACTTTAAAATTACCCAAAACTTGGTGTGTGTAGGAGAATATGGAGGTGTAGTGACACAAGGTCATATAGATGGTCTTTGCGTAAAGATACAAATGAGTACTGCACCATGCAAGGTTCTCATTCACTGCAAGCCCCATAGACTGAATTTAACATTTAAAAATGTTAGCAGCTATGGTATGTTAGCTAGAGTTAAAGAACTAAATTACAAGCTCTAAGCATACTTCTACTAATATACTAAATATCTTGCATAATTTTAAAAATTTGTTGAGGGAACTAAGATAAATGCCAATTTGATCATTCTTTTTCCTTGTATGAGACAATTTTGGTATTCTTTCCTACAATAATGAGGGTTTATCAAGAACACTTTGTCTAGGGAGACCCATTTTTTGCTAGACAATAATTTTTGAAGATTAGAAGTTATAGTTTAAAATTCAACTGCTATAGAATATAAGATATAATTAAAAATTCACTATGGGAAAGGGAAAAAGTGGATAGTGAGAAATTTAAGTTTGTGGATAATAATGAGTTTTCTTCTTCTAAGGAGAGGTCAAGATGGGTGGGGCCAAGTGATAATTGGATTAGACTCAATTTTAATGCGATTGTAAAGAGTAATTTGGGGGGTTGAAAGTGGCGATATTTTTTAGAGACTCGAGGGGCTAACTGGTGCTTCTTTGTACTTAAAATTTTTCTCTAGCCACAACTAATTGAGGTGTGGATCTTGCTAACAATAATTTCTCAAAGAGGCTTTGGTTTGAAGGTGATTCTAGGTTGCTGATCAACATTGCACAAGGTTAAGGTTGAAGGATTTGAGACTTGAAGTCATGTTAGATGTTATTTTTTCCTTCAAAAATATATTTACGCTATAAATTTATATATAATAAGCAATTTGGTACAATAAAGTTGTAGATTGGACAAAAAGCACTATTGGGTGATCCCACAATAGTGGGTTACACTTTTTTGGAGGAAGAAATTCCTCACGAATCCGCGAGGTGGGAGGATTTAGTCAGGTACTTTTGATAGAAAGTACCTAATTGTTTCGATCGAAACATTCATAGTTTCGATCGAAACTACCTTTTTTGCTTAGTTTCGATCAAAACTAAGTTAGTTTCGATCGAAACTAAGATAGTAAAGATTTTAGTGGGATTTTGACCCACACCCATGTTAAACTAACAAAGTAATTTCGATTGAAACTAATTAGTTTCGATTGAAAGTACTTTCTATCGAAAGTACTTTCTATTGAAACCCCCAAAATTGAGGCTATCTGCAAAGCCTAACATAAATCTACAGTTTTCATGGCTTCAGGGCTCAAGCGCGGGGCTCAAATGGAAGAATAGGGACACCTCCTTTTGCATCACACAAGTACTCTGAATGAGCTTTCTAACGAATATAGATTTGATAAATTTTGAATTAATTAGGTCTATGTATTTT
>MU224017.1:1266144-1280459 GCA_018584345.1 Thuja plicata
TTTAATGCTATTAAATAAAAACTATCATAAACATTTGTATGTAAACATAATTTATTGTCACACAATAATCAATTCTATTTTGAAATCTAAGGTAAGTTGGCACGACATAAAATAATAAAATATTATTTCTTCTTGTATCCTTGATAACATCTTTACAAAAATATTTAATGTATATATAAAATCATCTATTATTCTTGTAATGAGAATTTGAATTTTAAGAAGAATCTCTAATAACAAACATTAAAGGTGGTATTCCATAGTCACATTTCTTGCCATTATCTTATATTATTATTAGACACATTTATTAATATTTAAATTAAAATTTTGGTATGATAAAATGTTTTCTAGAATTATTATATTAAAATAAAGAACCATGAACAAGACTACTAGCTTTCATCTTTAAAATAATAATGGAAGTACCCACTTTAAAGAATCATTCTCCCATTAAAAAAAGACCACTCACTTTAAAGTACATCTTGACTTTTGTACATGGTTGTATTCAATTACCCACTTTGAAGAATCATTTTATTAGAATAAAAGATCCATGAATGAGCAAACCACTTACCTATTTGAAAAAGATAAGACCACTCAATTGAAAAATACATCTTGACTTTTGTGCAAGGTCTGTCACTTACCCACTTTGAAGAATCATTTTATTAGAATAAGAGATCCATGTGTAAATCACTAACTCCTATTTGAAAAGATAAGACCACTCAATTGAAAAATACATGTGCTAAATTTCAAAATGCATTTCCCGTTTGCATCATTTGAAAAACATTGCATTGTCACTGCTATCGCTATCGTTGTCGGTTTGATCTACTTGTTTTTCCTCAACAGCAAAACTCAGCATCTGTGAAGTTCCATGCTTGGCCTCTTCTTCTCCTCCCTTTCTATGCATAGCAATCCTACGTCGCTTGCTCTTCTTTAAACGTGCCGTTCTTCGAAATTATAGTTTGATTTCCAGCAAGCGAGGCTCCCAAGGAAAGAGAATCTCCCCTACCAGTAGCTAAGCCGTCACAGTTGCAAATTATAACTAGTACAGCAAGAGTGCACATCAGATATGCTGGAATGCTTTTCTTCCCCATTGCCGTATTGTTAGGTTTTCTATGCCCTCTTTATCTGAATATACCTACCGCACTTAACGTCCCGGGTCAAAGTCTTGTCCAGAACGCCTCTGCCCGGGTAAAAGTGTCAAAACTAGAAATTGGTTTAGAATTATAATGTGGCCGACATATTCAGTGGGTTGAAATACTAGAGTTAGCTTTATAATAAAAATGTGATTTAGATATTGGCCTATTTATGTTTTATAATAATAAAACTATAATTTAAACCAATATTGACTAGATGCATTCTATTTAGTATAATTTATGTTCCATAATTAAATAATAGCTTTCAAATTAAAAATGGTCTAGATGTCTTTATAATAAAAATATGGTTTAGATATAGACTCATTTATGTTTTATCATAATAAAAACAAAATTTAGATAAATATTGAGTAGATATATCCTATTTAGTACAATTTATGTTTCATATCAAAACAATAGTTCTCAAACTAAAAATAGCCTAGATGTACCTAATTAGATACAACCTATGTAGTAGAATCTATGTTTTATAATACAAAAATGTCTAGATATATCTAACTAGACACACCTCATCTAGTAGAAGTTATGTTTTACAATAAATTTGTGATCTAAATTTACACCGACACACATACAACCATCTAACGTAGCTCATATTCTATCTTATCTAGTTAATCATGAATTTTCAGCCACATCTTTATCTTTATTAAAGTAAAACTTTTTGTGTATTATGCACACATAAACATAATGGGAAAACTTGCCGTTTTATGTGTATTTTGTGTATGATTGTTGTTTAAAATTACATTTTAAGTTTCATTCATTCTAAATAATATTTCTTTAACTCTTAACAAGTTTGAAAAGGAAAAAGATGTGGGAGTTATGTTAAGAAAATATTTCAAAGTTAAATAAAATGTGGTAAGCTCATTTACATCAATTGCGTTGAGTTTATCAATCCTAAATTAAGACTTAGGATTGTAGTTGTAATAAGTTTCTTGAGTAATGCAACAATACTGATAAATATATGTTATATTACAGGCCTAATGAATATTGATCACTAGAAACCCTATCAAACAACAATATTTCATAACATTATTTAGTTTTCCATTAAATAATGTCAAGTAATTGTAAATATTTAAGACATTTGTTATGATATCATGAATTTTCCAATTGCAAAAAAATTTCAATTATTGTTGATACTTAAGTACAGTTAAATATTAGTGTATTGGCTTACAACCTATTTTGCAATAAAGTTGTGGACATTTTGAAGTACTTTTATTTTCTAAATTAATTTATTATCATCACAATCTTATTAAAATGTCAATATATTTTAATCAAATATCATTTTCAAGGAAAATTATATATAAATTAAAATCATATTTTTTTTATATATTAAATATAAATAAAACCCTTTACATCTTTGAGTTCATCAACTCAAAAAACTAGACCAATTGATCTAGCTCAGAAAATACCATAAAATTGTTGCGCACATTACACCATGTTTGAATTGCTTGAACATATAAACTTTATTGCTAATTGTATCACTTAATCAGAGAAAAAAAACCACAGTACTATCAAGTCAATCCTTAGCTCCTACTTTCATTGTACTCTTCTCAACTCCAATGTCCAAGTGGAGTGGAGACCATGAAAAAATCCTCATTAGACCTTCTATATCAGACTTCCTTTCACCATTGAAAAATATTTTAGTTTCGTGTTTCTTCTTCTCCTCTTTGGTTCTTTCACTTTTTCCTTTTCATTTTCATTGTATTGATTCTAAAAATATATTAATTCTTTATCGAATGTTGGATTGATTTTTATATTGTGTAACCATGTGTGGCTATATATCATCTCTTGCTTGGTAAAAGTCACTATTTATCACGTAGAAAGATTAAAAAACATAGTATTGGAGATCTCCATCGTCATAGTTACTTGCTAAGATAAATAAAAATATGTGAGTCTTTTGTTTGACTCAATAAGTATTCTCCTCACTAAGCATTAAAAATATCCTCATTTATAGCCTTCCATATGGGCCAAAAAAGTTTAGTAGTAAGAGAAAGCCAACAAATATTATATTTTTTCTTTATGCTTCTAGCATAGCCAATCAATATTTATAACCATCTATTGTAATTAGTGGTATTGGACAATTTCTAAGACCATTGCAAAACATGCACCAAATTTCCTTAGCATACAAACAATCAAAGAAAGTATGTTTGATGGATTTAGTCTTCTTGTGCACAGTAAGAAAAGGTCAGTGTCATAATTTATCTTATTATAAGGAATCCTTTGCAATATCAAAAACCATCTGAAACAAGCCTTCTTAGGCTCCATAATGTTAGACCAAACATTTTGAAAGTGTTTTTGCCAAAAAATATTATCTAACTGAATATTCCAACATTGATTAAGATGTTAAACAATAAAGAAGTTGTTAGAAATTGTAACATAAAAAAAGAGAAGAAAGAAAGGTCATGTATTAAATATTAAACCTTTGAGTGTGTTTTTATGCACATTAGGGAAAGAGAATGAGGGATTCCCAAATATAACCTTGAAGAGAACCCAAATTAGATTACCACAACCTAAATTTATATAGGGGTACAAATGCAAAATTCAAGTCCTTTCAACAGTGAATATCTCAAAGGTCTTTTTTAATTTTGTTATACTTTCCCTTTATTGTTTGTTGATTGATATTGATTAATGCCAATTGAGATTTTGTTTGTTTGATTAAATGACATAAGGCTAGTTGATTGATTAAATACAATGCAAGTAAAATAGAAGCACATGTAACAATCAAGAACATAAAATGATCTTATTTGATATCTCAAAGTAAGTGCTATAAAATAAAAAAGGGGAAATTGGACTCACCTTGAGGGCTAGTAGAGATCACAAGATCATATATGAAAATGGGGTAGGAGACTATAACAAAAAGTGAAACTGCATTGGATCTGAAACCTGAAGACTGAAATCTATCGACTGTGAAAATCTAAAGGTCCCGGGAATGGGTCAATTTGGAGGTATAGTCTCACTTGTGTACAGGTTGAGGTTGATCTATACCTGCACTGTCAAAAATCTATGATTTGAAAGTCTAACATAAATTGTAACTCTAAATCAGTCGAATCTGATCTTAGAAACTTGAAAACTTGCAAATCTGCTCCTACACACAAGAAAAAAAAAAAATTTTTGGGGAAGGGTTTCCGTTGGTGAAGCCCCCATTTATGAATTAACCTTGTATTGAAATCAAAGCATGTAAAACTAAGAAAAATGTAAATATTAACCTCGCTTGGTCAAACCTTCACGAATGGATTCGAATCCGCTACCCACAAATATGTATGAATGCTTGTATGTAGAATGTAGGCTGTTTGATGTCTTAAAAATGAAATAGATCTACAAGTGCCAAATCATAGATCATGGATGTAATTATGCTTGAATGGTTGAATGCATGTGTTGTTTTCATGGTGGAGAGCGAGGAACAACTCTTGTTGTTTTCATTTTTATCATTTTTAATTTGATTTTTGTCTTGACGTTCATAATTATTTTCTTGTGTATTATTTTGTACAAATTTATTAATGATGATACAAAGCATAACAAATAACAAAAGGTACAATTATCCTACCATATGCTTTCTATCCTATTTAACCTTTCATAACCTTCCATCTTATCTATCATGGCCTTTCCATCTTACATATCCTCTCATAGATTTCCATCTTACTGATGATATCCTTCCCATCTTGTTGTTTTTTATCCATTTCATTAACCATTCATATGTTTTTCTTTAGATTCGATCAATGGGCTCATTTCCATATGCTTTCCTCTACTTACATTTACATGCGTGTTCATATCCTTTCTGTAATGTATTGCTAGGGCATATCATTATTATTCATTGATTCATTTCTTCTTAGCTATCACTATTATCTAGAGTGCATCTAGCACATTTGAAAGCCTACCCTATCTTTGAGTATCAAGCATCTATCAATATTATCAAGAGGTACCATCTATTGGCAAACATTGAAGTTTCATTAGCTAACAAAATCTAAGACAAAATCTATATCATTTTATTTTATACATAAACCTTAGATTTTATTTTGTTTGTGTAAATTCTAATTTTAGAAATTTCATTGCACTATTTTTATTATTTTGATTCACATTTTCACAACATTCACATGTTGTACACCTTGCATAATGTTATAAACCATATAAAAAATCACTCCAGTTTTACATTTTGTTATTTTAATTACTCATTATTATGTATTTGATATAATACCCATAGCGTATCTTGTTGTCACTGTAACCTTTGTACTTTATTGAAATGCGCACACACACAATCACACGCACATGTGCATGTGTGCGTGTGTGCACGCACACACGCACGCACACACACACACACACACAAACACACACACACACACATAGAGACACACACACACACAAACACACACATGCACACACACACGCATACACACACACACACACATCCACACACACACACACACATACACACACACGCACGCACGCGCATGCACACACTTGCACACACGCACGCGCACGTACACACACACACACACACACACACTCGTACACGCACACACACATGTGCACTCACACACACACACAAACATGCATTCAACCCTGACTAGCAATGATGATCATTTCCATTGCGCAAAAGTTTCTACAACTATCTTGAGATTATAATTCCAACACAGATACAACGGTGCCTTAGGAATAAAATAGTTTCAATAAATGAATAATTTTTTGGAGTTTTAGGGCTGATTCTACTATATAATCTGATCAACTCATTAAATATGATAAAATTATTAATACAGAAATGGACAAGCAAGGTCTTCTAGCATTTATGATATTCTTTGTTACTACATTAATTATAATTTGCACTTGTGATGGGTTATCTACTGGTAGGGGAGATGCTCTTTCCTTGAGCACCTCGCTTATTAGAAATCATACTATAACTTCAAAGAATGGAACATTTGAATTGGAAGTTTTCAGCCCAAATGTCCAAGCAATAACTAGTATCTTGGCATCTAGTATAACAACATAGAAGAGGAGATCATTGTTTGGGTGGACAATAGGGAGAGCCCAAATTAGTGTTCAAGGGATCTCTCACATAATCTACACTTGTTGCCATAAAGAAATAGGAAGGTACAAGATATCATGATAAGAAATTCTGAGCGGACTTCAATTTTTTTGGCAACATACAACATGCTAATTTGATTAGACTTAAAGGGTTTTGTGTAGAAGGATCCAGTCAACTATTGGTTTATTATTACATGCCCAATGGCTCTCTAAATTCCCTATTGTTCACTAGTGATTCCAAAAGTAAAGGGAAGGTACTGGACTGGAAGACCAGATTCCAGATTTCTTTAGGCACTACACTAGTGTTAGTTTATCTCTATGATGAATGCATAGATCACATCATTCAAGTAAAATATAAGCACATGTAACAATCAAGCACATAAAATGAACTAATCATATATCTCAAAGTAAGTTCTATGAAATGATAAAGGGAAAATGGGACTCACCTTGAGGGCTAGTAGATGTCACAAGGTCAGATCTTAAAATGGGGTAGTAGATTGTAATAGAAAGTGAAACTACGTTGGATCCAGGAACCTGAAGATTGAAATCTGTCAACTATAAAAATTTAAAGGTCCCAGGAATAGGGCAACTTAGAGGTATATGTCGCACTTGGGTACAAGTCAAGTTCAACACGTATCTACACTATCCAAAATTCTAAGATCTGAATGTCCAACAGAAACTATAACCCTAAATCAGCCAAATCCAATTTTGGAAAATTGAAAACCTGCAAAACTACTCCTATACACGAGAAAAAAGGAATTTGTTGGGGGGCAGTGGCTTGCCTTGATCAAGCCCCCATTTAGTAATTAATCTTAGATTGAAATAAAAGCATGTAAAAGTAAGACAAATGTAAATATTCATGTGGCTTGGTCAAATCTTCATTGATGGATTCGAATCCGCTACCCACAAATATGTATGAATTCTTATATCTAGAATGTAGGATGTTGGATGTCTTAAAAAATGCAATGGATCTACAAGTGCCAAATCATAGATCATGGATGTAAGTATCCTTGAATTCTTGAATGGTTAAATGCTTGTGTTCTTTTCATGGTGGAGAGCAAGGAATAACTCGTGTTGTTTTCTTTTTTACCATTTTATATTTAATTTTTGTGTTAATCTTCACAAATTTTTTGTGTGTATTATTTTCTGCAAATCACTCAATAATGATACAAAGTATAACAAATAATAGAGGCATATTTAGCCTACCATATACTTTCTATCCTATCTATCCTTCCATAAATTTCCTTATTATCCATCATATCCTTTCCATCTTGCATATCCTCTCATAACTTTCCATATTATTGATGATATACTTCCCATCTTGTAGTTTCTTATCCGGGTATGTGCAGCATCATGGTATGCCAAAAAGTGGTGATGTGAAAAATAAGTCCTGATTGGTAGACTGATTGAAAAATAGCTATAACTTTCAAATGGTATATCATTTTTTAAATCTAAAACACGTGTCACATTCTATGCTTCACCTACTACAATAAAAAAATATAAAAAATTGAATTTGATGAAGTTTAGACTAAGTTAAGGTGGTCAGACATGAGAGTTTTTATATTCTGGAAAAGTTGTAGAAGAAAAATCATAATTAATTATTTACTTGGAAACAAATTACAAAAAAATATCTGTCACATCCAGACATTGATCTACTACTTATATCTAGAATCTAGTAAAAAATAGTATCATTTAATTGTGTTTAAGGTGGTCAGACATATGCCTACTTCATATCTTTTTAGTCCTGATTGATAGACTGATTGAAAAATAACTATAACTTTCAAATGGTGTTACATTTTTGAAATCCAAAACATGAGTCACATTCTATGCTTTTCCTACTACAATTAAAAACTAAAAAAATTCAATTTGATGAATTTTAGACTAAGTTAAGGTGGTCATACACGAGATTTTTTATATTCTAGAAAAGTTGTAGTAAAAAATCATAATTAATTATTTAGTTTGAAACAAATTACAAACAAATATGCGTCACATCCGAACATGAGTCTACTACTAATATCTAGAATCTTGTGAAAAAATATTATCATTTTATTGTGTTTAAGGTGGTCAGACATACACCTTCTTCTTATCTTTTTCCTGAAATTTTCATACTATTGAATTAAAATTTGAAATTTCACCATATAGAATATATTTTTTTAAAGAAGGGATAGTATCTTAGAAACTAGATTCAATTTTCTACAAATTATCTTCTTACACATTTTTTATATAAGATTTATAACTTGTCCAAATTTTTACCTCAACTTTCCTAACCTTGATTTTCTTAATTTTCATTGCCACTTAAGGCCTAGTTAGGCATACCATGATCCTACACATACCCATCCATTTCATTAACCATTCTTATGTTTTAATTTGGATTCGATCAATGGGCTTATTTTCATATGCTTCACCCTTCTTACATTCACATGCGTCTCCATATCCTTTTTCTAACCTATTGCTAGGGCATATCATTAGAATTCATTGATTCATTTCTTTTTAGCTAGCATTATTATCAAGAGTGCATCTAACACATTGAAGTACCCACCCTAGCTTTGAGTATCAAGCATCTAATATGATTGTCAAAAGATATCATATATTGGCAAGCATTAGAGATTCATTTTATCATTGATGAAATCGAAGTTATGCAACAAAATTTTAAAGAAAATCTATATCATTGTATGTTATGCATAAACCTTAAACTTTATTTGTGTTTGAGTAAAATCTAATTTTGTGACTTGCATTACATTAATTATTATTTTGATTCACATTTCTACAACATACACATGATGTACACCTTGCATAATGTTATCAAACCATACAAAAATTTTGTCTACTTTTTCTTTTGTTATTTTAGTTAATCATTATTAGATTTTTGATTTATTACCTATAGCATATCTTACTAACACCATAACCTTTGCACTTTATTGACAAGCAAGTGCTAAGTTATATAATAAAAAATAATTTTATTAGAACATAAAATAAATATACACCTAATTAAGCCGATAGGCTTTCCCTCTTGAGTGCGCTCGGTACCGTAGATCCAATTTATTGTCTCATGCATGAAACCTGTCTCACCCAAGACCGCTGGTATTTTTTTATCACACCCCCAAAATGGTACTGTAGGCTCATTTTCTGAGAAAGTAGATAATAGGTTCACAATATTTGTTTATTTATTGTAGATTTGCATTAAACATCTCCATCTTGGCATCGTCGTGCCTGCTGTTACAATTTACGCGAACACCTGCACAAACTGTGGAAGGGTCGAGATCACCAAAGTCTAAGTGATGATAGAAATTTTGAGTGCAGAAGGTGATTCTATAATTGTACTAGAAATAGATGCAGCATACAATGCTCTCTTTTCTCCATTAGAACGGTCAGAGGGATATTTGGCAAGTGTTGTTCTTGAAGAAATACTTGGCTCAATGATTCCTATCTTAGGTAAGAGATGAAACAAGAGTAATGATTTATATATGCTTTGTAATTTCTTAATGTTTTAACTAGAGCACGTGACTGACATTGCTTTGTACTTTCTAACAAAGCCAATACCTCAACAAAAATAGAGGACACTCGATCAAAAATGATTCCAGCAGAAGGAATTGCCATAGATATTCAAGGTGTAGATGGAACAAGTATATCCATACATTTTTACAATATTCTGATATTAAAGTTGCTTTATAATAGTTATAAGGAGGATTTGTTTGCTTTGTATTTTATAAATGTTGTAACTGGCACAACTGATAGACACTACTTTTGAAATAGGAGAAAGTGGTAGCTCATCAAAACTAGTAGTCACTACATTCCAAACACAACCAGTTGAAGAAACTCAGGGCACAAATAGAACAAGTACATTCATTCACATTTATAGTATTCTGATATCAAATGCACTCTACGATTATAATTTAAATCTCTATGATACACACTATATTTTCTTAATAATAAAAGGAATATACTAATACAGGTGGTTAACGTACCAGTGAGTAAAATCTCATAATTCGTAAGGGAAGTGCTTTTCGTAAGATACAGTGAAGGAGAGTGAGAAGCATTTTGGCACTTTAAAAAAATGGTTACAGACTTTTGAAAATTGCCTCCAGAGTGGAAGCATTTCCTTACTTACCATCTAGTGGTCTAGAATATCTTCATTATCAACAATGAAACCAGACAGGTGGATGGATGGCAAGTCCTATTGATTACTTGGGTATTCATCTGCTTGGAATTTGGGAACATGAATATTCTTGTAAAGGTATGCATAAGTTTATATATAGACATATATAATATATAATTGATTCCAGTAAAATTCATTAGCCCCGCTCACCTTTTTTGCAAATAATAAACAACACATAGTTGCGTTGAATGAAGAATCCCATTAGATGTCAATACAAAGAAACTAGCTGTCAAATTGTGGAAGTGACAAAAATTAAAATAAAATAAAATTGAAAAGACCGTCCATCCAAAACATTGAAGAGATAAAAGAAGGAACCGTGCTTTTGATAGTATGTAGTCATCAAAGCCAGGCCCAATCACAAACATTGTAGGTGATTTCAGAGTTGATTTAGGGGTTTGTACGTTCTCTTGTTTTGAAACCCATGAGTGCCTTTTGTCCACCAATAATAGTGTGCCAAATTTTGACCTTTTTAAACTTCCCAGCATGTCTAGATATTTAATCTTCAAATTGTAAATTTATAGAAACAAAAGAAAGTCAATGATTGGCTGAAAAAATACTGTTTTAATCAGTGTTTAATGTCAAACCCTTCGTATAGTTCCCTGCAGGAACTAATAACAAGTATAGAAAGTATTCTATTGTCGTGAGCAGGCTAAATATTCTACATATAGTAATGAGCAGTTGTGAAAGGATGATATATTGACAAAGTCTATGCAGTAAATTAAAATGAAGGCATGTCATATGTATTACCAGCCCAGTATTGTATATTAATGAATATAATTTTAATATATTGTCATTATAATTTAATTATATATATATATATATATATAGGTGATAATTACATATATTTATTTATTTTATACTTAAGATAAGTTTTATTAAAACTGATTTGTATGATATGGTAAACTTATTTACTTGACAATAGTGACTATGCACGAGGTTACTTTTACCATTCCAAATGGCAAAATTCTGATCTAGAAAATTATAACAATAAGAATCCATGAGCTCATGAGAGATTGTGTAGATGTAGTACTTGCCTTTTAATTTAGTAACTAATTGTAATTATAATAAAAATATAATTTTAATTTTAATAAAATTTATTATATGTTATAAAATATAATTCAATTGAATATAAAACTGTATAATTATAATAATAGAGAAATTTCATTTTTTAATTTATCTGCTATAAATAATATCTAGAAATTGTAATTAATTATTTAACTAATATAGAGTATGATCATTTTTTTGGCAACAATTTTGTCATATACATAATATTCAATATATATTTCAAATATTTTAGTATAAATGATATGTTTCATACTGTTTGATTGTTTAATATTGAATTGTTTACTATTAATTTTCAAATAAATTTAATAACTATAAATATTATTTTGTATAAAATACATATAAATTGTTTCATTCTAATATTTTATTTTATTTCTTAATAAATTAATTTACACTTAATTTAAATTAAATTTAAATGTTCTTAGAAATAAAATTATTATAATAAAATTAAGTATTTATTTAATACATTTTTTTTGAGTAATAATTTTTGTAATGAATAAAATAATAATTATAAGAAAAATTAATTCACATAATATTTTTTTATATAAATATTTGTTAATCAAAAGTTGCCACTTATACATTAAAATAAATACATATAATATAATTTTTATTTTAAAAATAAAAATGTTAATCAAAGCTCTAACAAAAACTTTTAATTTTTAAATTTGATCACATCTTAATTTTTTAAATTGTGGTGTCGCAAGCAGAGCGTGTTTAACCGTGAAGGAAACTCCCTAGTTAAGTGCACTAAAGCTAGAGTAGTACAGGGATGGGTGACCTCCCAGAAAGTCTTGGTGCTTCGCCTTTGTGAGCATCACCTAGATGCAATGATTGCTAAGTATTTCATTCATTCTCATCAGATATGAGTTCGTGTGAACCACTACATATGAACATCAGTCAATGATTTTGACTAATCCTGATAGCAATATCCTTGATCGTAATTTCTAGGGGCTTATCTCAAAAAAAATTTACATTAATTTCTGGAATGTGGACTAAATGTGCTATCTACATGATCCAAAGCATAAATGAAGATGATGCAATATGGAGGAAGAAATAAAATTGTTTATGGTTCCTAGAATTTCGTGTATAAGGCTCAAGCCAAATTAACCAATCATATATTCAAAAAATCATTTTAAAAATTTATAAGCTTAAAATATTTCCATTTATACTATAAAAAATATAAAATTTATAACTAAATATAAAATTTGGTGAATTGTAAATGGTGCAAGTCTTCGTAATACCAATTGAAATAAAAATGTTTATTTTCTCTTTAAACCTGACAATAAAAAAATTTACACAATAAACAATGATTTATATAATAGTATGTCTAAGAATAATTTCACAATTAAAAAGAAACTTTTCAACACTAGTGACATAACTATAATACATTAATTTCTAGAATGTGGGCCAAATGTGCTATCTACATGAGCCAAAGTACAGATGAAGATGATGAAATATGGAGGAAGCAATAAAATTGTTTATGGTTCCTAGAATTTTGGGTATAAGGCTCAAGCCAAATTAACCAATCATATATTAAAAAAATCATTTTAAAAATTTATAAGCTTAAAATATTTTCATTTATACTATAAAAAATATAAAATTTATAACTAAATATAAAATTTGGTGAATTGTAATTGGTGCAAGTACTCATAATCCCAATTGAAATAAAAAAAAATTATGGTCTCTTTAAAACTGACACTAAACAAATTTACACAATAGACAATGATTTATATTATAGTATGTCTAAGAACAATTTCACAATTAAAAAGAAACTTTTCAACACTAGTGACATAACTATAGTATATGACAAGACAAAGAAAGTATACTATTAGGAAAATGAAGAATAACACGTGTGAAATTCGACCAAGAGTAGTACTATAGTATAGCTGAGTGGACCACAAGTACTTCTGCTACAATAGACATGAACACCAAAAATATTCAAGAATACATAGAAGGGCTCATAAAATGATAACTAAAATGATATAAGGTATGGTCAAAATCCTTATTCAATAGTATATTATTTTAAAATGACTAAGTATCCTTTATTGAAGACATGAGAAACATGAAAAATAAATTAAATTATAGATAAATATATATGTTTCTTCATATATTCGACAAATTTTGATTACAATTTTAAAATGTAATACATTAAATTTTAGAATCCCTTTATAAAAATAAAAACTTTAATTTGCTAGATATGATATATTTTATTTTTGTTAGAGATTGTGAAAAGAAAAAAATTATCCATTATTTCTATTTTTTTTAGAAATTTTTTTTTATATAATTGTTTTTGATAGATAAAGCAGCAAGAGGGTGCTAGCCCATGGAACAAAGGACTAGTAGCACATTAACAACATATTAATGGAACTAGTCAAAGCAAGTATAACAATTTAATATCATAATCACCAAATCTAACTATGCCCCTATCAAAAACATAAATCACAGTACTAATCCACAAGATTAAACCAGAGTACTTAAGACGAATAGCAGCAGAAAAAGTATTAGTTATAAGGCACGCAGGGCTACACAAAAATATATAAAAACTAACATTATCCTGAACCGTAAAACAGGGGATCCGAGGGCCAAGCCCAGCCAAAATTAACGAACACATGGACACCAGAGATTAGTTCTTCCCACCCAGCTGTTTAGACAGTAGGGTCATAGCCCACTCCTCTTGTAGAAATAGGAACAGATCTTTGTTGTCCTTGTCCACTTCTAGCTTGCCGCCCGCCTGCTTTTCCTGCACATTACAGAGGGTTGTAGTGGAAGCATGCATGACCTTCAGGGAAAATTTGTTGGTCCTCATGCAATGGTTTTGTTATACACTGAATTTGCGCCTCTGATCTCAAGCTCTCTTGGTCTTGATAATCCAGTATAACATGGGAATCATCTCAAGGTTGTGGGACCTTATGCTAACCAAGATGAGACCTCCAGGTTCTAGG
>MU224017.1:1285576-1300608 GCA_018584345.1 Thuja plicata
CCCAATGTCCATTAATAGCATTCATAAGCTTTGATCCAATAAGAGATAATACAAACCAGGAAGCATAGGGATATGAAGGATTATCACAAAGTACTTCCAGCAGCTTGCATGATCAATGAGAAAATTATAGAATGTAAAAGTCAGAGGGCAGAAAGAATGCCTCAGATAACTCCAAGAGAGAACAAATTCTCTTTACAAAATGCCAAAATCTGAGCACTAAGGCTCTCAAAAAACTTTAAATACTTCATGCACGCAGGCAGGAGTCTCAGAAAACCTAACTAGGGCTACAAATTTACAATATCATAATTGACCCTAGTACAAAAATCTAATCTAGCCATAAATATGCCCAAGTGAATCAATTAGATCAGATATGATTTCCTTCTTTGCGCCCATCCCTGTACTTGATCATGCTCGTAGACACGCAACCTGAATCCATTAGCTCTACTCTGCAGATAGCCTCTGTCATGAATGCTCACCAACTGATCACAGTCCCCCAGGATGGGAAGTGACCCTTGACGGCCGCCGCTCAAATTCTCATCAACAATTCATCGATCATGACCATGTCCTTTTTCCAAATGCACCTGGAGAGCAATAACTTCCAGATGGGACTCTGTATCTTCTTTCCACGTCTCTGAAACTGAGAAAACACCCTGGGCCATGAAGACTTCAAACAAATCCATTCCAGGGATCAACAGACTTCTCTATGCACGGCCTTCTACAATTGAAACCTCTCTGATTAATCCTGGAACACAAGCACAGAGAAATCATGGCGGACGAACGCTTTCCCCTGTCATCTTGCTGCCATTTTTTCAAATTTGAAGTCCTGCGACCTAGCGACCAACGGCTAGTCTCCTTGTCGCGAGAACTTCCTCTTAACTAGGGTTTAATCTCCAGACTAGGCGACAATGGACTTTTTAACCTCTGTTTAACTTGAGCCAGATCCAGCGACATCTCGACTGTGTAAAATCAAAGTCGCAAGGCATTTTACTTAACTCACCTTTCTTCTAGTGACCCAGTGCCTAACTGCTACCTCAAACCGTCACGGCTTGTCGCCCAGTCGCCAGATGCTAACCCTTCGTCTCTAGACCACGCGACAACAGCAAGTCGCCAAGTCGTGTAATCCTTCTTATCAGCCAGCATGTGCCTTTAATCTTTCCAGCGACAACGCGAGTACCCCAAGGCGCTGAGTCGGGAGCACTTTTTACATAGGGCACTTTTATCACCTTACCACGCGTCTGCCGTTGGATCATCTGAACTTTAAATCAGACGGCTGGTGCTTAATCGCTTGAAAACTGAGGCTACCCCTAAATCATCCAGCGATCCTGCGACTGAAGGGGAAGAATACTTAGTCGCCAAGTCGTGTGACCCATCCTCTCTGTCTGGCGATCACCCGACTGAGGACCCACATCCACCTGCCATATGCCATCTATCATAATACCACTGGTCCATCTGTTGTATACTGGGGAAGCTGAGTCATCGTGCTGTTCTAGCGATAAGGTGACCAAAGGCAGCCGCGAAGTCGGGAGACACATCACCCACTGTTAAATTCTTCATGCGATCAGACGACTGAGGGTGGGCCCCATTCTTTATGTGACTTGTAACATGGATCTGGCGATCACACGACCAAAGAGAGGAGCTAAGTCAGAAGATGGAGAAGGAATATTCCAAAGGGTCACAAGACTACGCGACAAAGCAGAAAGCGAAGTCGGGAAAGAAAAAAGAATATTCACCCAGGTTGAAGCGATCAAGCGACTTAGAAATAAAACACATGCTCTTAGTGATGGGAAAAAGTAATGATGAAATATAAGAGCCATGGCCTAGGGTTTTACACCTTGTTTAAACATGAAAGACTGAGGGTTTTCATGGTTTTGGTGAGGACATGAAGCCTGGAAAACAAGACAGGGGAAGCAAGACAGGGCAAACCAGGTCAAATGCATGGAATGGGAAATTTGGGCAACAGGTTCATCAGGTCCTACATATTCTTCTTAATCCCCACAATATCCTTGTCCAAATTCAAGAACCTCCTTTTGAGGGTGCCTGTAAATTTGTTTTTGTCCTCCATGGCCGCGGTACGGGGCTTATCCTGAGGTTCCTGAGGAGGACTCGGGGGCTGGGTAGGGTTATTGGGCATTTCTATGGTTTGCTAGAGGTTGGGCAGAGGAGTGTTACTAGTCCTAGGGGGACTCATATAGCCATCCGAGGAACCATTCTTGGACTCAGTGGAGTGGGAGTCATTTTCAGACAGGGAAAGCTCTTTAGAGGTCATTTCCATCATCCTAATTTTACACTATTCCTTGGCAATTCTATTTGACCTCCGGTGACCTGAGCCACTTAAGTCCACCTCCAGATTAACCTGGCTATCCATCATTTTTCATTTTTTTGCCTATAATCAGTCTGAGGAGTGCTGTCAGCCTCTTTCCCCTCTTTGTACTCCATAGACTCACAGACATACGACTCCTTGTGACCCTCCTTCCTACTGAGAGCATTTCTAACACTTTTTTTGTGGGTTGTACCCTTTTTATCAGCCAACATAGGCTCCTGGGTGATACAAATGGACTGGGAGGAGGAAAGGGTGGTCTTTTCAGTTTTGGCCAGGGGCTCCTCCTGGGGCATCATCTGGATAATCAGAGGGGGTTGGGGTGTTGGGAAAATAGCTTTGTGAAACTGGTAGAGGCAGAGGAGGAGGCCTTGTTGGAGGATAGCTCTATTAGGGTTGCCTTTAATATCAAGGACATTACTCTCTATGGAGTGTAGAAGATAGAAAGGTATGGAAATTAAATCCTTGTTCCTAATATGATTTAGGAATGGTAAGTGGTAGTTGTAAAACACAGTGAACTTACCTTCCAGCGTGAAGTACTTCATCACAATGAGACAAATTTTTGGCCAGAAGCTCAGTAGCTCCTCCTTGTTGAATCCCCCATGTTTTCTCACTGATAGCTCACCATCCTTGAAAAACTATTTGAGGCTGGTAGAATCAGCAGTTTGACTGGTCTTTTTGTATTTCCTCCCCTCCATAGGGAGCTCCATCGCCTTAGCTATGACCTCTTCATTCAGCTGGAAGTGGATGCCCCCAACCGAGACACTCCTATTGTTCCAGGAAGAGACAAATTGTTTGTAGATTCACTCATCATGCCCACCTTTCATTCTTTCCATGAAACCCCATATGCCAGTTTCTTTGTAGTAATGAGTCACCAACACATCAGAAGTGAAAGCCTCATCGATGTTATCAGGCTCAATGCGGAGAATGTTGCCTCCCATTTCAAGGGTGTGCTCCTCCTGTGCCAGAATATCTTTGAAATCTAAGAGCCGAGCGTTTTTGAGGCCATAAAAAACCACTTGTTTTCGTAAAGCCTTTCTGAGGAAAGCTTATACATAAAATACTGGTCTTGAAAATTTTGGAAAACAGGCTCCGTATCGCCAGATCTAACGGATCTCCAGGTGCCATTAATAGAATTAATAGAAATAATACCAAGGATAGCCAAAAAAACCATTTGATTCAGACAGCTCTTACTCCACACATTCAAAATGTAATGATAATTGTTTATGGGAATTTGAGTTCTCCTTTTCATAATCGCGAAAATCACCCAAAGACGCCAGCACGTGATCGAGTAAGGATTCGTAATGAATATGATAGCCTAGCACATTTAAATAGTAATATTCATTTCTCCCATGATGAGTTACTGAGTCACCGGAGGTAAGTCACTAATCACCCTCCAACTATTGAGTTTGATTTGTTTTAGGCCAATTGCTGCCATTGAGTCAGCAACCAAATTCCCCTCTCTGTACGTGTGACCTACAGTCGTGTGCTGGAAGCTATTGAGAAGCTCGCAGATCTCCATAATGATAGGTCTAGCATGCCATCCTACACTAGCACCACTATTGACGGCCTCAACAACCACTTTGGAATCCCCCTCGATTTCCAGCTGTCTGAAGTTCATTTGTTTCACGAATTTAATCCCCCAGAGAAGGGTCGTTCCTTCCACCTAGGTGACAGTACAGTTATTGATAGGCCTGGCATATGCCAGCAGGCAAGTGCTATTTTGATCTCTTAGCACATTGCCCCCTCCATGACCAAGATTATTTACCGCCCCATCAAAGTTTAATTTTGTCCATCCTCTGGGAGGGGCGGTCCATCTGGTAGCATTTCTAGCTATCCTTTTTGCATCGTCAAACCTGGAGAACCCATCTAGGAGGTTCCAGCTATCAGCAATTCTAACTTCCCAGGCAGCAAGAGGATGGGAGGGGAGCTTCCATTTAGCCATCCTGGCGTTCTCACACAGGATCTTAGTTCCAATATGGAGACAGGTCTCAGGCTGGTTACTCTTCTCTTTGAAAATCCTGTTGTTCCTTTCCTTCCAAATGGTCTAGCATATGTGAGGGGGAAGCATATGCCAGAGGAGTTGGATCAGGGGGTGATTGGAAGGGGATCTCTAGTTGTTAAATTGATGCACTTCTCTGCCTAGGGCCCACAAGATACCCAATTTGCCGATCATCCCTTGTCAAATGCTAGTGGGATAGTCACAGTGGATG
The DNA here is from genome assembly GCA_018584345.1 of Thuja plicata. Classification (NCBI taxonomy): domain Eukaryota; kingdom Viridiplantae; phylum Streptophyta; class Pinopsida; order Cupressales; family Cupressaceae; genus Thuja; species Thuja plicata. Next base: position 1,290,107 of record MU224017.1, read on the forward strand.
AAAAGGTGGTTTACCATTTCTTCCTCTCGCTTACATAGGACACATATGTTTTCCATGGAGAAGCCTCTCTTTATGATATTATCTTGGGTTAGGACCTTACCGTGCATTAGAGTCCACCAGAAAAAATTTATTTTTGGTGTGAGCTGAGGGATCCACACCTTCTTCCAGTCCCCTGGGTTACTCTCCTCCTTTAGAAGTAGATTGTAAGTAGATTTAATAGATAAAGTACCAGCCTGGGTTCGGGGCCTAGATAATAGAGTCATCACGCACCAAAATTTTGATATTAGTCAGGTTTTCCATGAGATCCTTGGCCAAGTGTTGCAGGTCTGATCTATCCCTTAACCGATTAGGTATATCCATCCAGTCTAGATACCATTGATGTATTTGGAGACTATATTACCCAGGCTAGGTCTTAGATAGTCCATAAGGGGTTTGAATCTATGGCCCAAGTTAGGTTGATTCATGATCTAGTGGTCATTCCAAAATCTGATGGATCTCCCATTTTCCATTTTCCAAAAAGCTCCTTTAGACAGAAGGGTCTTACATTTACATATGTTCATCCAGAGTTTGGATCCATTGGGGAGGTCATTGTTGTGGAACATCCTCCCATAGGGATGTCCTTGGAGGTACTTAGCTTCCATTAATCTGCACCAGTCCACTTTTCCCTCTATGAGCTGCCATGCCACCTTCTTAGTAAGGGCCTTATTCATCAGACCTATTTTTCTTAGACCCAGGCCACAGAAAAGTGAAATCCTCCTCTTTTCTTCAGACCCTGCCCACAGAAAGGTTCTCTGAATCCTTTCAATTTTATCGGCCAGGTTGCTTCTGATTTTAAAGAGGGATAAGAAGTAAACAGGGATCCCTTGGAGAGTGGAGGCCACCAGTTGAAGTTTGCCAGCATTACTTAAAACCTTCCCCTTCCAACCAACAAGTTTCCTCTGGGTTCTTTCAAGGATGGAATTCCATAAATCTTGGGACACCTCTTTGACCGTGAGGGGGAGGCCAAGGTAGGTAGAAGGGAGCGAAGCTGCCAGACAACCTAGAATTTGAAGCACCTGATTTTGTAACTCCATGGGGGTATTGAAGAAGAACAACCAGCTCTTTTGATAGTTAATACATTGTCCAGAAGCCCATGCATAACTTTCAAGGATTTGTTTCCATTGTCTGGCCTCAATCATTGAAGAATACCCAAAGAGGAAAGTGTCATCCACAAACTGTTCTAACACCACCTAAGGAAGAGTAGAAGCAGGTTTGATGCCTTTTATTCTTCCTGTAGTGGACAACATACATAGATTCCTGCTAAGCACATCAGCCACCATAATAAAGAGGTAGGGGGAGAGAGGGTCTCCCTACCTAAGACCCTTCTCCGGAATAAAATAGCCACCAGGGGAGCCATTGACCAGAACAAAGAAGTTAACAGTTTGAGTACATTCTTGTATAATCTAGATAACCTTCTCATTAAAGACCATTTTACCAAGAATTTTAAGTAGAAAAGACCAGTTAACTTTTTCATAAGCTTTAGAGATATCTAGTTTAAAGGCCATACTTGGGACCTTGTTTATGTCCATAGAATGGATAATTTCATGGGTGGCAATGGCCGCATCCAGGATCTATCTACCCGGTACAAAACCTTTCTGAGTAGTGCAGATAATCTTGTCTAGAAGAGGCTTGATTCTGCCAATCAGGATCTTGGTTAGGAGCTTGTAGAAGGTATTGTAGAGGCTAATGGATCTGACATCCAACATAGAAGTAGGATTTTCATGCTTAGGGACAAGCATAATGTAGGTCTGATTATGTTGTTTGAGAAGGCACCCAGTCCTAAAGAAGTCTTTGGCAGCCCTGGTAACATCAATCCCCACAATTTTCCAATATTCCTGAAAAAATGCTAGAGGAAATCTATCCGGTCCGAGGGCTTTGTAAGCTCCCATAGCGAAGACCGCCTTCTTGACCTCCTTGTCAGAGACCCGCTTCGTAAGAATGTCATTATCACTAAGAGTAATAGCACTTTGGATGTGGTCCAGGAGCTGGTTTTGGATGTTGTTCAGACATGTAGGGCCCTTCTCAGAGTACATCCCCTTAAGGTAGTTAACTGCAGCCTGGTTAATTTTATCCTTTTCCTTGACTTCGTTCCCTCCTTCATCCATAGTAGAAGAGATGGTATTTCTTCTTTTATGGATGCTGGCAGACCTATGGAAGAAGTTCATGTTTCTATCCCCTTCAGCAAGCCACTGGATTCTAGATCTCTTCTTCCAGTAGATTTCTTATTTTTTTCAAGGTTTCCTGCCACTTGTGTCTAGTCAATTCCTCCTCCACCTGAATCTAGGGTGGGTAGCTTCCAGACACCAATTGGGTCTGGAGTGAATCTAAGGTTTCAGAGAGATCCATTTTCTCTTTGCAAAAGTCTCCGAAGTTATGTTTGCTCCACCTTTTAACATCCCTTCTGATAATTTCAAGCTTTTGGGCTATTTTGAACATAGCAGTACCCCTGATATTAGCCTTCCACCAGAATTTCACTTGATCTCTAAAGGATGGGTGAGAGCACCACATAATTTCAAATCTAAAGGGCGTTGGGTTGACCTTAGGGGTGTCAAGACAACAGAGAAGGGGGGGATTATGATCTAAAGTAATTCTAGGGAGGGAAGATAAGGAAGAGTTTAGGCAAAGGTTCCACGAAGAGGTGGCCAAGACCCAATCAAGCCTCACCTAGATGAGGTGGGTACCCTTCCTATTGTTGGAGCAAGTGAAGGGGTTCCCCTTCAAAGTGATGTCAAGAAGACCTGTAGAAGAGATAAAATCAGCCAGCTCCCCCATGGTATCCGATTAATCCATTAGGCCACCACACTTTTCCGAGGGATAAAGTGGGGTGTTGAAATCACCTGCCAGCAGAAAGTTTGCTGAACAGTCCTGATCCAGCCGATGGCCTAGATCAACCCACATGGAAGCTCTACCATACCAGGTGTTAGGCACATAAATATTGAAGGTGGTCCATTCAATTCCATTCTTCCTTAAGTTGACAACAAGAAAGTTAGGGTAAGAAGCAGCCAGCTGACCAGTTATTCTATTAGGGTTCTAGAGTGTAGCAATACCACCAGATGCACTCGCAGCTTCAGAGTAAAGGAAAGTAGCCCTCAGCCAAAGATAAGGTGCCAGGGTAGCGAAATTACTAGCAGACATCTTAAACTCTTGTAAGAGTATAACATCCAACTTGAGATCAAAGATGTAGTGTTTGACAACATTTTGTTTAAGGGAGCTGTTCAAGCCCCTCACATTCCAAGAGAGGCAATTCATCTCTTATTTTTGAAACTAGATTCCAGGGTTTGCTGCCTACCTACTGCAACATCCCTTGTGGACCCTCTCAATCTCCTTGACCATTCTAAAGGGCTTCCTCTGGGTGTTTCCATTCCCACATTGGCCTTTTTGGGATTGGTTTTCTTTTTCTGTGTTTTTCATTCCCCATCCTCATCCTGTGATCCATCTAGGGAGCTGGAGGAGTTCTTCTTCACAACCTTTGGGGGGGTTTTAGCATCCAACTTTGGGGCTTGTAACTCGAGAGCAATCACAACAGAAGGATGTTCCTCCTTAGTAGGGTTAGTAATCCTCCCCTCAAGGGGGCATCAGGGGGGTCATTACCAGCTCCACCAAAGGCTGGAGAACAGGTTCCTTCATAGACAGATCAGGAGAAGGACCAGAGCACCCCATATCTAACTCCCAGGGGGGACGATCTCACCTTCCTCAAGTGCTAGATCTTTTGATTCCATTTTGTTAGCCACCAAGGGTGGCCTCAACTCTAGCTTATCCTCTTCACCTATGGAGGGTGGAACCTCAATTATTCCTTTGTCCTTGTTCCCTTTTTTTATCATGACTTGGGGGACTTGCAAGTATCACTAGAGTGGCCTCTGCTATCACAGTTCTGATAGAATAGGGTAGCATTTTCATACACCAACACTTGGGTCCATCTACCCAGTTTAGATTTCAAAATAACAAAGTTAGGTAGGATTTTATTCATAGTGACATTCACAGAGAATCTAGCAAACACCAACCTGGATTTAGAATAGGTCACCTAGTTTGCTGTGATGAATGAGCCAAAGGAGTCACCTATCCATCAGAAGACTTGCTCATCCTAATACTCAAGTGGGAGGCCATGGAGACAGACCCAAACCGGAGCTGTTCTAGTTAGATCCGTCGCTGGATTGAATCTGGGTTTCCATTTCGCAAGGGCCAGGAAATGCTTTCCATAAACCCATGAACCTGACAGCACACAGGATAGGTCCTCTAGAGTGCTAAAATTAAACATAAAGAGTCCTCCCAACATAGCAGAAACCAGGATAGAACCCTTGATCTTTTACTGGTTAGACACCCATTTTCTAGCCATTTCTATGGTAGGTCAAAAGTTGAAGAATCGACCAACCAGGGCCAGCTAAAAGTCTGCCATCGTGTGATTCACCACTGAGTCCATGAGCGACAGTTCAGTGCCTTCCTCAGTCTGAACAAAATCTACTAGAAGAGCCTCCAAATATTGTTGAGCTTCTCCAACAAAGGCCCCTTTCCAGTTAGGTTTAGGGGACAACGGGGTATCAGCAGATGAGGATGCTTTTTGAGATTCCCCCGTTGACTCAAACGCTGGGACCGTGATAGAGGAAATCTGGGGTCCATCAGGGCCAGAAGGTCGGTCAGCCAGGGGGGTAGCATCTCCCCCAGGGGAGGCAGGCACGGGAGCCTGCAGTTTGAAATTCGAGCTTGGGAGGGAAAGTTGCATAGCGGGAAAGTTGCAGAGGGCTCATCAATCGCAAAATAGTTAAATTTACTTTATTTATGAATTATTAATAAAATCTAATAATAATTCAAATTCTGTTGTAAAGTTACTTCACATGCTTTAGTGGTTACCTATCCCTTTAAACATGCTCTTCTTCTAGTATTGAAAATTTGACTCATATTATACTAGTGATAAGCTTTAATATATTAATTGGTTAGAATGCTCTACTTAATATAATCCTATGAAAATATTTTTTGAGCTCTATAAGCATGTTAAGTATGAATTTAGAACTTGAAGTATCACACTTCAATATTCTCTTTGAATGATTTGGCATTCCATGAGCACAACCACTAGATTCAAATTCCATAAAACATCTCCCTCATTTTAAGAGAAATATTAGTAGTTTGTGAAAATTGTAGTGGGATTTAAGTGTTTGGTAATGTTGTTTTTTAAATTGCAGTACATAGATATATTGCAATCTTAATGCTTTAAGATTTTCTTTTACAGAGAATCTTAATGCACTATTAATATAGTATTTTGAGGTTGATTCACTCCATAATTGTAATATTAAGTTGAATGTTCTATTTTATTTCACCCTGTTTTAAACAAAATTTACTTTTCTATAATAGTTTGAATGCCCTAATTTATTTATCACATATACATATTTTACATAATGTTAGTGGAACCGGCTTTAAATCATTTCAATCTAAACTACAATATAATTGATGTTAAAATATATTTATATTTAATCTTCAATTTCCTATCAACTTCTCTTGAACCTCATATAGGTACAAGTGCTAGTATAAAATACCGCTGTATATTATATATGCCAGTTACCTGATAGCCTATTCTTGGTGAGAATTTGACCCGAAACGTCAAGTCTCATTTTACGATTGAGAGAAAAGGTTGATATGTCATGCCGAGAAAGTTAGAGCCGTTAAAAATCATCGGGTGCAGTTGAATGAAAGAACCAAGTTTATTGCAGAGATGCACAAGCCTTCTATACAACTGGTTTCTTCTTCTCTTTACATCGGAAATGTGTTCTTTGTTTGTGAACCGCCTCTGTGACTTATCAGAGGAATATGACGGGCTTGTACGTAAGAAACCAATAAGTTGTTTAGGGTTTTTGAAGTCATTTTCAGGTTAAACAACTGATGAGTGATTAAATGACATAGAATTTCTTATCAATTTGTTAGGGTTTTAGTGAAGAAAACTTGTTTGCTAGGGCCACATTGAGGACAACTTTGAATGAATTGTAGTTTCTCTATTCATACAGTCTACTAGATTTATTGATTTTACAGAGACGCGAATGATTTCCTCCACACGTCTAGAGAGTGAAGTTGCACTTTATCTTTCTCCATATCCAAATCTCTCTATCCTCCTCGCACTTTCAACTCGGTGAGTGTAGGGGCGGGGTGTGAGAGGAAGAGGAAGCCCGTCTTTACCCTTGCATCCTCCTTTCATGCCTCTACCGTAAATGGACATTATATTGTTATTTGTAACTTTTCCCTTACAGATAGGACATTCTTTTCAAGAGGAATACTTGCACAACCAGTGATAAAGGCAGGGCCAAAAAAATAGTTACCCACATGATGTCTCCATGAGCTCCAACACCATTTGTAAATAGACATTGCATTTAACATTAGCATTTTCTTTTCCCTATGTCTTTACACTCGCTTCTCTGTTTTCATTCTCAATTTGGGGATTTAGCTAATTACTGCATTTTTTAATTTTTGGAATTTGGAGTTTAGCTTGCCATGATTTATTGCATTTAATGATATCAGAATGTAGGCTTTGCAGTGTTGTGCTTATTTATATATTTATTTTATGCAGTTTCCTGTTTCCATGATATCAGTTATTTATTGCCTTAATTTATTTGCAGGAAGAGTAGAATTTGAATTTTGGGTGCTCGCTTTCTCAATCAACCTCCAATATCTTTAATCTAGGGGATGGAAGACGAAGGTCTCGGAGATGGATGGTATGTTACAAGGGAGGAGATTGATGATTTTTGTCCTTCGGAAAACATGGTATTAATTCCAAGAAGGGAAACAGTTTGCGGAAGTCTTAATACTGTTTTGTTAAAGATGCATGTTTTGGGCTCTAATGTTATGTTTTTTTTATTATAATGAACGATTTTTGCAATTTATCAATCTATTACTGTTTATATATATTATCTTCTGATTGGTGATCTTTATCACCAGACCGAATTATATTTAGTCAACGTCATGGTATTTTACATGGTACAAATATATTTGCACGATTCTCCAACATATTTAGAAAATGCCTATTTTGATCATTTGATCTGTTTAAAATTAAAGTGTGTAGTTGTATAATGTGTTTTAGAACTGTATGTCTACTCTTCAAATGGCTCTTTTTAGGTCTGAAGGTGCCTTTGTTGACATTGCTACTGGGCCATCATTGTAGGAATACATATGTTGAAATATTGTTAGTGGATCATTGTCTTCCTTGGAACAAAAGAGTTCCCTCACATGCAAGTTTTGGAAAAGTCATATCTCAAACATGGGGAGGGTCAGTAGGTCAGTGGTAGAATCCTGACTTGCATAAATAAGGAGATTTGAATTGTAGCTTGCCCATGGTTTTCTAGATAGTATTCGAGCCAGGCTATTTGAGTCTAAATGAATGTGTGTTAGATTTTCAATCCTCACATTATCAGATCTGGATTTGAGTAGGGAGTTAGGGACTGTGGCTCAATGGTAGAGGCCCCTGAAATGCAACTGGGAGGTCCTAGCTTTGAGCCCCAGACAACCCATGTTCTCATTAGCCTCTGAGTTTACCTCGTATGTTGTAAATGTTTTTTATTCAATAATCATGTCCCCTGCAATAGATTACATTTACAGGCTATACAGGAAGGATTTTAGCCATGTAGGAGGAAGCATAAATGGAATTAGAGGTGGGAGTTTGAGTCCCCCAATTTTGAGAGTTCACCATCAACAGTCCGACAAAGCACAGTCCATGAGTAGGCCTCTATTTTTCAAAAGGTCAGGTTTTCCCCTGTTTACACCGAGCATATTTATTCACCATCTTCCTAGCTTCTCATGCATATTCATGTCATGTGTGTGTTGCCCAAATTTTCCATCATGTGCAATTTGGCCAAGTCTGTCCTGTATGACCATCTATCCCTTTATTTCCCGGGGCTTTATCTTTCAAATTCTGTGTTTGCCACCCAAAAAATGGCCAAAGCCCTTTTCAAAATCGTGATTTTTTTCTTGTCGCACAGTCGCGTCGGTTATATGTCATATCTTTAAGTTGTGCGAGTGCGTGACAAGCTGCCAATCGCAGTCATCGCGCAATCGCAATCTGTTTTTGCATAGGACCGATCCGCCTGCGATCTTGCGATGAGCCGTTTTGAATAGTCATCGCGCAATCGCGAGCCATATATGTTAATTTGTTCAAGCTGCGCGACTGAGCGGGTGCAGCGCAGAAGGTGTATCGCGCAGTCGTGATGTTTTTTCCTTGTCAGGTTTCAAAGGTGCGAGTCGGCGACGAGTAAAGTAAACAAGTGTCGCGCACTCACAAACAGTCATAAAGTGAAGTTTGCAAGCCTGCGAGTTGGCGATGAGTTCAGGAAAGAAATGGTCATCGCTCAGTCGCCGAGCAATGAGGTGAAGGAGAAGGAAGCTCGCGGGTGAGCGAGTGTAGGAAAAGGCAGCTCATCGCGCACTCGCGGTAAATGATAAAGTAATGTTTTCAGCCTCGCGGGTTGATGACTAAGTAGAAAGCAGAATGCATCGCTCAGTCGCGCATAAAATGAAGGAAGGAATATTAGGATGGCGAGCTCGTGACTAACTAGAAAATGAATGCGGTCACGCACTCGCGTATGAAATAAAAATAGAGTGAAGAGCTGGGCGAGTGCATCAGGAAGAACATGAGGTAAAGAGGTATTTTGCTCAGTTTGCATTACTTTTAAAGGGTCGTCAGAGTATTCTAGATTGCAGGATTATGCACAGAGCTATCTGTTGATCCCAGGTTTAGATTTGTTTCAAATTTCGGTAGCATAAAGGGTGATACTTTTCAAAGGGAAAGAATCAGATATTTACAGAAAATCAGATTTTAAAAGGATCAGAGGGTGCAGTTGATAAGTCTGCGGAAGAGTTATTGCATTCTAAGGACTTATGTGACTCTTCTAGAGGATAAGATTGCTTCTATAGAGGAGCATTTATGTTGATATTTTGAAGGAATGACTTTCAGAGCTAAGCGGTGGCTAGACAAGCTAAAAGATCTGATCAGGAAGTTATTGCTCGCCAAAGATGCAGTTGGCTTTGAAGTTGTATAAATATGAGCTGAAGACTCATTGTCGCCAGTTCTTCTTCTTTTTTTGACTTTCTTGTTTCGTAACTTGTTCTAAGTTCCTGACAGAAGAAAAGAGAATTTGTGACTCATTTGTAGAGATAATATGCAGAGTTTGAATTCCTGGAACCAATTTATTGAGTTGTGTCACCCTTGTCTCTTTTATGCTTGTTTGTATGTGTTGTAGATGGTAGATGGATTAACTGTGAAAGACTTTATTTCCTCTTAATTCTGTCCCTTTGTAGCATCTACTTGCAGAAGAGTATGTTTGCTTGCAGGTTGTAGCTTGTGTCTTATGTTTGAGCTGTTAACTGTGAAAGTCTTTCCTCTTAACTAGTTTCATCATGACCTTGTTATAAAATATTTATGTATGCCTATACAAGAGATTTGTGGTCTACCTCCAATTCAAAGTTAGTTAACCCAGGGCTTTACCCTCTGTGTGTTATGTTTTCATGTCAAATTTGGTGCATCACCTAGTAGGTAGTTTGCTTTTAGTTATTTCCCTTTCCATGCAATCCTTCTAGCCCTTTTCCCCTCAAGTTTACTTTCTTGTTTAGAAGCAAATTAAGGTGATTATCCAAGAGGAACCAGCCTAGAACCTGGAGGTCTCATCTCAGTTAGTATAAGGTCCCACAACCTTGAGATGACTCCCTTGTTATACTGGATTATCAAGACCAAGAGAGCTTGAGATCAGAGGCGCAAATTCAGTGTATAACATTTTTGGCATGCCCGGTGGGACTCGAAAAGAAGTTCATTATAGAACATTATGTTATCTCTGATATGCAGGTCACATAATACAAAATTTTAAAGAAGTTGTTCTAACAAGTATATCTGGCGACTCCACTGGTTTTAAAGTTTCAGACCAGCCTTGCTTAAGGTATATGAAAAAGATTGCAACTAGGAGCTCAAAACCCACTGAATTTTTAGAGTTGCCCTTAAAGAGAAGTCACAAAGGCAGGTCAACTCACAGGGAGTCCCCTGCAAGGAGAGTTCAATCTACACCTCCTTATTCAACAGTAGGGAGACCTTTTCTTTTCATTCCAGAAGAAGAGGAAGATCTCTAACCAGAGATCTAGAGGAGGAAGATTCAAGTACAACTCATATTTTTGTGAATCTTCAAGTTGCAGCTCCTGCAATGGCTAGAATTTTTGCCTTTGCACCTTTTAATCAAGGGAGCCCGTTAAATTTTGTAGTGCATCGTGATGTGCCCTTGGTGGCATTAAAAAGCTTGCCTGATGTCACAGGTGAAGGTCAAACCACAGCCTTTGAGCACATAAGAGATGTGACTACCATCTGCAGCATCCACAACATTATTCAAGAAGATGTAGCCACCAAATTATTAGCAGCATCTCTAAAAGGTAAGGCTCTTGAATGGTTCAGAACTTTACTTGTTGGGTCTATTACTTCTTGGGATGAATTAGGGGATGCATTAAGTAAGCAT
>MU224017.1:1304282-1314442 GCA_018584345.1 Thuja plicata
GCTGACCCAAGAAAATTCAGAAGGATTGGAGCAACCTGTTGCTTTCTTCAGCAAAGGCTTAGAAGAGTATGAGCATAGGTACTCTTTTGTAGAAAAGCATGTTCTTGCTGTAATAAAAAGCCTAAAATTTTTTAGATATCTATTAACTCACAGCAAGGTACATTTAAAAGTTACTCACCCTAGTGTCAAAGAGTTTTTGCTTTCCAAGGATCTAAATGAGAAAAGATCTGGTTGGATCACCAAGGTGATGGAATATGATATAGATATTCAAACTACCAAGCTGGTTAGAGGCAGAGGTCTTTGCAAACATTTGGCAGGGGATGAGAATGCAAAGAAATCAAATCCACTGGACGCATCTTTGATGGTGCGTTCTGTAGAAAATCAAGCCAAGGCAACAGGTTGGTTGCCTAATATGATCCATTATTTAAGGACAGGACAATGCCCTATAGGGCTAGACTCAACAAAAAGAAGATATTACAGGTTACAATCTATCCCTTTTGTGTTGATTAATAATGTCCTTTTTAGAAAAGATCACAATGGTGTTCTTTTGAGATGCATAGATTCAGAAAAGGTAGCGGATGTCCTGTTTGAATTCCATGATGGGCCAGCTGGTGGTCATTTTTCTCCTAGGACTACTGCTTATAAAATCATGAGGGCCGGGTACTATTGGCCATCTATCTTTAAGGATAGTCATGATTATGTTAGAAAGTGCATCAAGTGTGCCTTATTTGCAGAAAAAGAAAAACTCGCTGTTCTGCCCCTTCAACCAATCAAAGTTGACCAACCTTTCATGAAGTGGGGCATAGATTTTGTAGGTATGATCAACCCTCCATCTAGTGCAGGACACAAGTGGATAATCACTGCAACAGATTATTTCACTAGATGGACAGAAGCGGTGGCCTTAAAAGAGGCCAATGAGAGTGTTGTCCTAAACTTTTATGATGATTTAATTCATAGGTTTGGCACTCCTGATTCAATTGTTTCAGACAATGCACTGACATTTACAGGGATTAGAGTCTCAGATTGGGTAGTTAAGAATGGCATTTATCTGAATACCAGCTCAAATTATTATCCTCAGGGTAATGGTTTGGCAAAATCCACAAACAAGAACCTGATCAGAATAATTAAGAAGACTCTTCAAGACAATCAAAGGGATTGGCATACAAGGCTTAAGTCTGCCTTGTGGTTAGACAGAATTACCCCAAAGAAGATCATTGGTAATTCTCCATACATGTTGGTGTATGGTAGAGAGGCTAAACTTTCCATTTGAACATAATTACCAGCTCTGGACTTAGCCACTCAGTATGCCCTGTTTGATGAAGAGGATCCCCTACAGATAAGGTATGCTCAATTGATGGATTTGGAAGAAATCAGAGACAAATCTATGAAAGATATGGAATTTCATTAGAATCAAACTAAGAGGAGCTTTGAAAAAAGAACCAGGGGAAAGAACTTCAAGGTTGGAGATGTAGTTCTCAAGTGGGACGAGTTCAGGTCCAGACCTGGCAGGCACACAAAATTTGATTCCTTTTGGGGTGGACCATTTGTTATAACAGAGTGCAAAGGATCTAATGCTTTCTAGCTTTCAACTCTTGGCGGGGATGCCCTGCCAATCTCAGTGAATGGTTTCCACTTGAAGCCTTGTTTTGAGGTTAATCCCTCTCTGTAGGTCTTCATTTTCTTGCAGCAGTTCCTTGTTTTTTTTTTCTTTTCCCTATTTTCTAGTATAGTTTCCTTGTTTTCCAAAAAGTGCACGTGCACAGTTTTGCCCTGTCAAGTTTTTTGTGTTATGAAATGACTCCATGCCCAATGGATATGTCAAAGGGCCATTGGTTTTCATGTCTAGCAGGCTGAAATCCCGCAGAAGTCGCCAAAATGTTGCCCAAATTTTCCATCCTGTGCAATTTGGCCTAGTCTGTCCTGTATGACCATCTATCCCTTTATTTTTCGGGGCTTTATCTTTCAAGTTCTGTGTTTGCCACCCAAAAAAATGGCGAAAGCCCTTTTCAAAATTGTGCTTTTTGTCTTTTCGCACAGTCACATCGGTTATATGTCATATCTTTAAGTTGTGCGAGTGCGCAACAAGCTGCCAATCGCAGTCATCACGATCTATTTTTGCATAGGACCAATCCGCCCATGATCTTGCGACGAGCCATTTTGAATAGTCATCATGCAATCGTGAGCCATATATGTTAAGTTGTTCAAGCTACATGACTGAGCGGGTGCAGTGCAGAAGGTGTATCGCGCAGTCGCGATGTCTGTTCCTTGTTAGGTTTCAAAGGTGCGAGTCGGCGACAAGTAAAGTAAACAAGTGTCGCACACTCGCAAACAATCATAAAGTGAAGTTTGCAGGCCCACGATTTGGCGATGAGTTCAGGAAAGAAATGGTCATCGCACAGTCGCCGAGCAATGAGGTGAAGGAGAAGGCAGCTCATGAATGAGCGACTGTAGGAAAAGGCAGCTCGTCGCGCACTCGCGGTAAATGATAAAGTAATATTTTCAGCCTCGCGGGTTGATGACTAAGCAGAAAGCAGAATGCATCGCTCAGTCATACATAAAATGAAGGAAGGAATATTAGGAGTGCGAGATCACGACTAAGTAGAAAATGAATGTGGTCGCGCACTCGCGTATGAAATAAAAATAGAGTGAAGAGCTGGGCGAGTGCGCGATCAGGCAGAACATGAGGTAAAGAGGTATTTTTCTCAGTTTGCATTACTTTTAAAGGGTTGTCAGAGTATTCTAGATTGTAGGATTATGCACAGAGCTATCTGTCGATCCCAGGTTTAGATTTGCTTCAAATTTTGGTAGCATAAAGGGTGATACTTTTCAAAGGGAAAGAATCAGATATTTACAGAAAATCAGATTTTAAAAGGATCAAAGGGTGCAGTTGATAAGTCTGCGGAAGAGTTATTGCATTCTAAGGACTTATGTGACTCTTCTAGAGGATAAGATCACTTCTGTAGAGGAGAATTTATGTTGATATTTTGAAGGAATGAATTTCAGAGCTAAGCGGTGGCTCGACAAGCTAAAAGATCTGATCAGGAAGTTATTGCTCGCCAAAGATGCAGTTGGCTTTGAAGTTGTATAAATATGAGCTGAAGACTCATTGTCGCCAGTTCTTCTTCTTTTTTTGACTTGCTTGTTTTGTAACTTGTTCTAAGTTCCTGACAGAAGAAAAGAGAATTTGTAACTCATTTTGAGAGATAATATGTAGAGTTTGAATTCCTGGAACCAATTTATTGAGTTGTGTCACCCTTGTCTCTTTTCTGCTTGTTTGTATGTGTTGTAGATGGTAGATGGATTAACTATGAAAGAATTTATTTCCTCTTAATTCTGTCCCTTTGTAGCATCTACTTGCAGAAGAGTATGTTTGCTTGCAGGTTGTAGCTCGTGTCTTATGTTTGAGCTGTTAACTGTGAAAGTCTTTCCTCTTAACTAGTTTCATCATGACCTTGTTATGAAATATTTATGTATGCCTATACAAGAGATTTGTGGTCTACCTCCAATTCAAAGTTAGTTAACCCAGGGCTTTACCCTCTGTGTGTTATGTTTTCATGTCAAATTCGGTGCATCACCTAGTAGGTAGTTTGCTTTCAGTTATTTCCCTTTCCATGCAATCCTTCTAGCCCTTTTCCCCTCAAGTTTACTTTCTTGTTTAGAAGCAAATTAAGGTGATTATCCAAGAGGAACCAGCCTAGAACCTGGAGGTCTCATCTCAGTTAGTATAAGGTCCCACAACCTTGAGATGACTCCCTTGTTATACTGGATTATCAAGACCAAGAGAGCTTGAGATCAGAGGCACAAATTCAGTGTATAACAGTGTGATAGACACATACAATTGAAAATGTGGTTATAAATCAATCTTTAAAAAAACACTCACTTTGAGAAATAAAAAATAATTACATACTAGAGTTCTTTGTCATGAAGTGTACTCAAAGACTAGCTTACTTGATGCCTTAAAATAAGACATAAAATCAAACTTGTCATGCTTTATCATTCATAATGCACTTAAAAATAAATCTCATAGTATCCATACATACATTGATATGTGGATATAGGTACAAACCTTATACATATGAACATATGAAAACTAAACTGATTTATGTTTATAGCAACACATGTAATAATTATTACCCCTTCTCTATCAAATGAGTAAATACAACAAATACTTCTTACTGTTGTTCCTCATGGTTTTCATACACTAATAAAGTCTAGACTCTATCAAGAACGAGACTGATCTAGGAGAAAAACTATATACTAAGGCATATATATACATCCACCTATAGTTACATACATTAGCACACAATTTTAACCTCTGAGCATAATTAAAGCTTTAGTCACATTTCAGTTACAGTAATATGAAGGAGAAGGACAAATAATGTACATGCCTAGAAGATTATAATGCAAAGATTTTATGTTTCTGTAGTCTATTCAAATTTTGGGATTTGTATTCAGCTATTTGAAATTCAGCTATAAAGTTTAATTTGAGAGTGCGTCTATTTGGTACGGGTGGTTATCGATGATTTGATTATGTGTTTATGCACAATTGTTTTTGGATCTACAAGGAATTTGTTGTAGTTGTTTAGTTGCAGACAAAATTCAACCCGCTAGATTTGACAAGGTGAATTTTGTATGCCAGAATAATTGAATGTCTTTTGTTTTTTATTTTAAAAAGCAGCCGAAACTGGGGGCTGATCAGAAGATGCCTTTGGTAATTCATGAAACTGTTAGCTGATGGATTTCTTTGCTGATTGAAAAAAGCTGAGTGTGTTAC
Source organism: Thuja plicata (assembly GCA_018584345.1). Classification (NCBI taxonomy): domain Eukaryota; kingdom Viridiplantae; phylum Streptophyta; class Pinopsida; order Cupressales; family Cupressaceae; genus Thuja; species Thuja plicata. The sequence continues at coordinate 1,309,057 of MU224017.1, forward strand.
ATGTGCATCCTTTTTTCTATATCTTTTTTTCTAGCAATGCATAGTTTTGTTGGTTTGATGATATAACTATTTGGATTGATGGATGTTATAGCCTTTAATCATCTTTGGTTGGATTTTATTGAGACATTTTTAATTTGATAATCTCTGTTTAAAAGAAAGTTTGTATTTTCATGAATTGGAATTGCCAGAGGATTTGATATTTATTAATCTATCTATTGTTATCCCAGTTAGTATTTCTATCTATTTATTGATCTATCTTCCTAGATTTTTTTTTTTTTAAATTTGAATGAATACTCCATGTCATATATAGACTGATATTTCACTCTCTTTAAATTTGAATGAACACTTTTAGTTTCATATATAAAACCTTGAGTTTTCAGTGTATCTTTTGGGGTTGATATTTTTGGCTCTATTTACCAGCTGGAGTGATAGATATGTAACTTATATGGAAATGGATTTTAATGGTCTTAAAAAATGCATGATTAAATTTGTCTTTGATCAAAGTACTAAATAAAACCATGATTAACCAAGTTGTACATTGCATTGTGTGATTTTCTGATTTTAGATGATTCTAGATGCACATGATGATGCAATAAGTATAAGTAAGCCAGAAATGTTTGACTCTTGAATTCCATGTTAAATAGGGAATCAAGATCTTTTAGATTCTTTTAAGCCTGAAGTGTATTTGTATTATTATAATCTTCATTTATTTGTGCATTAATGCATTTCTCTGCCTAGTTTACAAAGTTTTTGATTAAGTAAAACAGGTTTTATAGGGTTCCTGAAACCCGAAACACGAAAGAAGTATCATGAAGCACAGTTAAAAACAAAGAAAACCAAAAAAGATAAAGCAGGGCAGGAAAAGGCCAGAGCAAAAACAAACAACTTCTACAAGAGCAGAAAAATAGCCCGTCAGGAGAAAAAACCAGGGACCCTCATGACAAATCCACCATCAGAGTAGCCGCCTTGGCTTCGAGCATCTCCATGTTGGCCACCAACTCCTTAATCTTTTGGAAATCCACCACCATGTCCTTCTCCTTAATCTTCTTGGTTCTAGCTCTGGTGCACTGACTGAGACCCTGTTTAGTGTTCTGATCAGTCTCCACCTCCATATTGTCCACCTCCAACCCATCTAATTTAGCCACTAGCTTCTCAATGATAGTGTTAGTGTTCTCTTTAGAGGCCTTAAGGATATTATAACTCTGCTCTACGATATTCTTAAGGGTAGATTCTACCCTAGTCATGTTCTCCTCCAACTTTCTCACTCTACTATTTATCTAAAGATCCTAGGTAGCCTTCTCCTTATTATCCTTCTCCTTCCTATTAGCCCTTTTTGTGAGGTCTTCCACCTCATAGGATAACCATTTGATGCTTTTGTAATTGTCAACCATGCTGTTACGAGAGTTATTAAGAAGGTCCATTTTGAACTCCCTGGCATTATCACTTAGCACCTCTAAAGAAGGGTCGATGAGCTCATCTAGCTTGATTTGGCCTCCCTCCCTCTCAATAACCTTAGGGTTTATGATTTCTCTTGTAATCCCCATCTTTTCCATTTTCACAAAGAAGTGGTTATGGAGGAAGAAGCTCTGAATCTAAAGGATAATCAAAGACTAAGCTCAATGAAAAAAATGAAGGAAACTTCAATAGAGGATGTTCAAGCAGAGGGAGGAACTCTAACAATAGAGGAAGAGGCAGTAGCCAAGGGAGAGGAAACTATTTTTCCAACATGAAGTGTTATCACTATAATAAATTAGGACATCCAGCCTATAGGTGTCTAGAGAAGGGAAGTACCTCTCAAGGGGGTGACAAAAGAGTGAACTATGTTCATGAAGAGACAAGTGGGAACAAGAAATCTAAAGTACCATTGGAATCAGAGGAGGGAGAAAACCTTATGATGAGAACTCTCATAAAAGAACTAGTGAAGGAAGAAAGTAGTCAGAGGAGAGCACTTTTTAGAGTAAAGTGTAAGATGATGGGCAAGGTGTGTAGAGTCATCATAGACTTAGGATCAACTGATAAAATAGTGTCAGAGGAGGCAGTCAGTAAGCTGAAAATGACAAGGATACCCCACACCAATCCTTATAAATTCACTTGGCTAAATAAAGGACAACATGTCCTAGTTAATGAACATGCTTGGGTGGAATTCTGTATTGGGAGATGTAAGGATAAAGTCTTGTGTGATGTCTTAACTATGGACGCATGTCACTTTCTTCTATGTAGACCATGGAAAGTTCACTAGATGGCTATGCATAATGGAGTGAAAAACTCCTACACTTTCAAGAAAGACAATGTGACATACAAAATCCAGTCAATATTGGAGGATGCGAAAGTGAAGTCTACTAGACCCAATGTTCTCATGGTGAGTGAAAAGGAGTTCTTACAGACTCTAGATGAAGGAGAAGGAGTTATCTTTTCACTGGTGTTGAAGCCAAAGGAAGATGTAGACAAATCATAGAAGAATACAGAGCTACCCAAAGAAGTTCAAGAGATGCTAGTAAAGTATCAAGGGATAGTGAGTGATGGACAGCTAGCCACCTTACCACCTAAGAGGTTAGTAAGCCACCAAATAGATCTAATCCCTAGAGCTACCCTACCCAATAAGGCAACCTATAAAATGACTCCCCAACAGAATGAAGAGATTGCTAGACAAGTCCAAGAACTTTTAGAACAAGGTATCATAAGAAAGAGAATTATCCCTTGTGTTGTACCCACAGCCCTAGTACCTAAGAAAGGGGGAACTTGGAGGTTATGTATAGACTCTAGAGAAATCAATAGGATTACCATTAGGTATAGGTTCCCTATCCCTAAGATAGAAGACCTAATGGACTGTCTAGGAGTGGCTAGATACATTATAAATATGGACTTAAAAAGTGGTTACCACCAAATAAGGGTGAATGAAGGGGATGAGTGGAAGACAGCCTTCAAAACCATAGAAGGGTATGTGCAAGATCATGGGGGGCTAAACTATGCCCTTAAAGGGCAATGAAAAATCAGCAAAATCAGGGTTAGTCAACTTGACGTGAAAATTTGAACTAGCTATCAACTTAATATCAAAAAGTTGTAAGAATAGAATCTGTAGGAAATTGAATGTAGTTTCTAAACTACTAGGCCTTTTTTGAAAAAAGTTAATATGATTGGTGAACAGTATAGATTTCAATGCAGCAGTACAAAACTTTTAGGAAAAAAATAAGAAGTAGGTGTATGTCTGACCACCTTAAACATAATCAAATGATAATATTTTTTATAAGATTTTATATATAAGTAGTAGACTCCTTCCCGGATGTGACGCATATTTTTGTGTAATTTTATGCTAAAAAAAAATTAATTATGGATTATCTGCTACAACTTTTTCAGAATAAAAAAACTCCCGTGTCTGACCACCTTAACTCATTGAAAACTTTACCAAATTCAAAAAAATAATTTTTTTTCTTATAGTAGGCGAAGCATAGAATGTGACGCATTTTTCAGTTTTAAAAAATGTTATACCATCTAAAAGTTATAGCCATTTTTTAATCAGTATATAAATTAGCACTTTAGAGGTAACTCAATTGGAAAATAACTAATAATTACTTACCGAATTCAAAATTTGACAGCAATTGTATTGATAGAAAGCTGATAATCTCCTTAAGATACCCTTTTCGTTTCATCAAATTCGAGTAAAAAAAAAGTCATCAACTACATGGTCGAAGTTTGGAACTCAGAGAAACAGGGGAAAAACACGTTTTTGAGACATTTGAAGAGTTGACTAGGTAGGTATGGTGCACAAAGAAATACTGAGCCTAATCGGGTACCCGATATTTTTAGGTACCCGATATTTTCGGGTACCCGATAAAGCCGGTAGAATTTTTAATTTTTAATTTTCCCTCCCCTTTCTCCCTCTTTCCCTCCCCTTTCTCCATACTTCATATGATATTATATAAATTATATATATTAGATAATATATAATATCTATTATATATTGAATTATAGATTAAATATTATATATTGAATATTATATATTAAATATTATATATTGAATATTATATATTAAATATTATCTATTAAATTTTATATAATTTCTATTATATATTGAATTATATATATTAAATATTATATAATATCTATTATATATTGAATTATATATTAGATTACATATTATATATTAAATATTATATAATATATATTAATATTAAATATTACATTATATATCATATATTATATATTATTTGATACGTATTATATATTAATATGTATTTTACAATATATTACATAATATCCTCATATTTAAATTGTATGTAATATATATTTTATATTATAATATATAATATAACATGAGAGAGAGAGAGAGATAACCTGTGAGAGAGAGAGACCTCCCTCTCTCTCTCTCTCTCAAGTTTATTACACCAGTATAAGGCATCAAAAAGGTTTCCAAAGGGGTCAGAGGGTTCTTAGGGATCCTAACACTTGAGAAAGTGTACTAGGACCCCTTAGGTCCCTCTGTAACCCTCGACAACACATAAGAATAGTCAAGTGTGTTGAAAGGGGTCGTACGACACCTTGGGACACACTTTAGTGTTCTAATGTGTCAAAAGGGGTCATGGGGACTTCCTAGGGGTCCTAACGCATAAGAAGGTGTAATAGGGCCCCTTAGGTCCCTTTGTGACCCCCGAGGACACAATTAAGTGTTCCAATGTGTTCTCAGGGGTCATAAAGGGACTTAAGGGGCCCTAGTACACATTATCATGCATTAGGACCCCTAGGAAGACCCCACGACCCCTTTTCACCCATTTGAATGCTCAAGTGTGTCCTAAGGGGTTGTAGGACCCCTTAGGATAGATTTGAACATTCAAATGGGTCAAATGACATCATGGCCTCTTCTTGGGGGTCCTAGTACGCCTTATCACGCATTACGACCCCTAAGAACACCCCATAACCTATTTTGACCCATTTGAATGGTCAAGTGTGTCCTAAGGGGTCGTAGGACCCCTTAGGACACATTTGAACATTCAAATAGGTAAAAAGTGGTCATGGGATTTTTTGGGGGTCCTAGTACACCTTATCATGCATTAGGACCCCTAGAAAGACCCCACGATGCCTTTTGACACATTTGAATGCTCAAATGTGTCCTAAGGGATCATAGGACCCCTTAGGACACATTTGAATATTCAAATGGGTCAAAAGGGGTCATGGGGTCTTCTTGGGGGTCCTAGTACACCTTATCATGCATTAGGACCCCTAGGAAGACCCCACAACCCCTTTTGACCCATTTGAATGGTCAAGTGTGTCCTAAATGGTCATAGGACCCCTTAGGACACATTTGAACATTCAAATGGGTCAAAAGGGGTCATGGCATCTTTTTGGGAGTCTTAGTATGCCTTATCACACATTAGGACCCCTAGGAAGACCC
>MU224017.1:1318544-1348580 GCA_018584345.1 Thuja plicata
CATGGTCAAGCCTGTCATCAAATTGGGTGTGCATATCATCACGCCAATGAAGAGCAGCATTATGTTGCTACGTAAGGGTGTCAATGTTTTCAACAATGGTATTTAGGGTGGCAAGCATAGGAGCTAAGGTAGGTATATTATTATATGTGTTTTTGAAGCCTTGTATAGTGTTCAGATTCTCTTGTATCAAATCCTCTAAAGATTGAGGGTTTTGAAGCGATTCTGGATTGTTTTGGGGATCATTATTTGGTAGAGGAGGGTTATTATCTTCATTGTTGTCAGCCATGCCTGATTAAATAATAAAAAAATATAAATTTCAAATTGATTTCATATATTATTAAAAAAATCAATTCAAAACCCCATTTTTACCAAAAAAACTACATTTAACATGAAAATGAAAAAAATCAATCTAGACATAACAAGAATTTACTTACCAGATAAATAGTGGAGTCAAATTTGTTGTTGGAGCAATCAGGTACCCAAAAAAATTATGTATATGATATATCTAGCCGTTTTGGAAACCTAAAGTGATGAGAGAAATGAGGAAAGAGGCTCGCAGGTTTTTGATTTATGCCACAGGTTTCGGGTACCTAAAAAAATTGGGTACCTGATATTTTCAGGTACCCAAAAAAATCATGTGCCCAATTAGGCTTGTACTTTGGTGTTAGGTTTGCCCAGGTGTACTGACACCCAGGCCTACTAAAAAGTCAACAAGCTCTTTCATGCACTTTTGGACGAGTGAAAATTAGATTTTTTTCACATCGCCACTTTTTGGCCACCCATGATTTTGCACATACCCAGAAGGACTGTATGAATGGCTTGTCATGCCATTTGGGTTGTCAAATGCTCCATCAAAATTCATGAGGTTGATGAATGAAGTACTTAAGGAGTGCAATGGGAATTTTACTGTGGTCTACTTAGATGATATACTCATCTATAGTAAGACAAGAGAGGAGCACCTCAAGCACATGGAATTGGTTTTTAAGAAGCTGCAGGAGGAGAAGTTGATGATCAACTTATAAAAGTGTGAGTTCATCAAGAAAGAGCTGGTGTACCTTGGTTTTGTGCTATCATAGGGTAACTTAAAAATGGATCCAAGCAAAGTTAAGGCCATCATCAACTAGCCTACTCCAAGGAAAAGCACTGAGGTAAGTAGCTTTCACGGTCTTGCACAAAATTATAGGAAGTTTATAAAACTATATAGTGCAATATGTTCTCCTATGTTAGATACAATTAAGGGAGGCATGAAGACCAAGTTTGTTTGGAATGAGAAAGATAATAATGACTTTGAGCTACTGAAAAGAAATATTGCAACCCAACCAATTTTAGTGTTACCAAGCTTTGAAAAATTGTTCACCGTGGAGTGTGATGCCAATAATGTGGCAATTGGAGCAGTCTTAAGCCAGGAGGGAAGACTAGTGGCTTTCCATTTAGAGAAGTTGAGTGAAGCTAAGAAGAAATATTCTTATTATGACCTAGAGATGTATTCTCTAGTCCAGTCATTGAGAAAATGGAGGCATTATCAATTGCCAAAGGAGTTTATTTTCTATTTTGACAACCAAGCATTGAGTTTCTTGAACTCAGAAGACAAATTAAGTCATAAGCATATGAAGTGGGTTGAATACCTACAAGCATATACATTCAACATCAAATGCAAGAAAGGGTTGCAGAGTAAAGTTGTAGATGCTTTGAGCAGAAGAGCATTGACCATTAAGGATATTCAACTACAGAGTATGGGAATTGAAAACATCAAGGACATGTATGAGGAAGATGAGGATTTTGCAGACATCTACAAGGTATGTCAAGAGTATAAAAATCACTTTCATAGTCAATACTTTGAATACACTTTGTAGTCTAGTCTATTATTTAAAGGGGGATAGTTTTGTGTCCCTGGGGGGTCTATTAGAATGAATCTCATACAAGAGAAACACAATGGTGCACTTAGTAGCAATTTTTGGGTTAACAAAACCTAAGAGTTAGTCTAAAGATTCTATTTTTGGCCCAAGATGAACTTGGATGTGAAGAGATATATCGAGGGTTATGTTATTTGTCAAAAGGCCAAAGGAACATCTACAAATATAGGCCTATATCAACCCTTACCCATTCTAACCAGGCCATAGGAATGTCAAAGCATGGACTTTGTGGCCGGTTTGCCCAAGACTAGACCATGGATGGACAATGTCTATGTGAATATAGACAACTTTAGTAAGATGGCTTACTTTGTTCCATGTAAGATAATGAATGATGCCAGTCAAATAGCTTCTTTATTCCTAAAGGAAGTTGTTAGGATTCATGGTTTACCACTGAGTATAGTATCTGACAGAGACACCAAGTTTATGAGCCACTTTTGGAAGACTCTATTACAGAAGTTGGGCACCAACTTATCATTTGGATCTGCCTACCATCCTTTGTTATATGGTTAGACAGAGGTAGTAAATAGGAGCCTTGGAAATTTCCTAAGATGCTTAACAAAAGAGTATGGTCAGACATGGGACCAATTCATTGCACAAGAATAATATGCTTATAATGAGAATGTGAATAGGAATACAGGAAAAAGTCCTTTTGAAATTGTATATGGGATTCATCCTAGAGGTATTCATGAACTCAAACAACTCAAAGATGGAACTAAAGGAAGTGGATGTGCTGAGGATTCTGCATATGCTATGAAAGAGGTTCATGAGACAGTCAGGAAGACTCTCACTGAGAATACAGAGAAGATCAAGACTAAAGTGGATGAGAGAAGAAGGGATGTCCAATTCAAGATTGGATATCTAGTAATGGTTCATCTTAATAAGGAAAGGCTTCAGAAAGGAACACCTCATAAATTTTAGATGAGGAGAATTGGTCCATGTGTCATCCTAGACAAGTATGGAGCAAATGCCTACAAGGTGGAACTTCTAGAGGATTTGGGTTTATCACCAGTCTTCAATGTGTCAGACTTTGTATAGTACAAAGGCCCAATCCTATATGCTAAACATAGTCTGGATGAAGTCATACAGGAGGTTGAAGAACTAACCTTGCCATCTACACCAATCAAACAAGTAGAGAGCATTATGGATTCTAGATTTTAGAAGAAGACCAGGAAAAAGGAGTATAAATAATACTTGATCAAATGGAAAGGAAAATATGATGCAAATGTAGTATGGATGATGGAAACTGAGTTTAAGAAGCTGGGTGTGGATATCAATGTACTCATTCCAAGGGTGGATTGAAGTCCTTTGTTTAGGGGAGGATGGTGTAGGAGCACCTAGGCAATCCTCAAAGCCCTCAAGTTTTGGCTTGTATCTTACCTTAGCCAAGTCAGAATGTGTGTTTAAATTGGACCTTAGAAGGTCATGCAAGATGTGTTACTAGGTGGCTAGATAGTTAGTATCTAATCCAACCTAGTTTAGTTAGGTTTCTTTATTGGAATTGATGAGCCTCTCAAAAGGCCATCTTTTCCATGTGTTTACTTTCCTTTTTCAGCATTTTGTTTTCAAAGAAGAAACTTTAAAACTTATGATTTTTATATATTTTATATATGTAAGGACATAAGTAGGTAAAATGGATGGTAAAAACATAATGTATTTTGCTTGGAACTGATGGATAGAAGTTGTAGGATATAAGTGTTTGCATGTTGAATAGATAGTCCTTTTTCCCTATGCCATTTTTATGGGTAGTCAATTTCCTGTAGCCGAATGCTATGCAAGAATATTGAATGAAATCTCACACTTCTTTCTTAGTATTAAAAGATAAACTATATTTATGCATCGGAAGTTATGTATGCTAACCATTTTGTTGGAGTCAAGTTATGGCACATTCAAGAATTCCAGCATGGCATTAAAAGGTTCAACGAGAGCCGTTACCTTCAGAAGCGCCAGCATAAAGAAATGAATTAAGTAAGGCGGTTGAAGATGGGCATGTCATAGAACTCGCGCGGAGGAACGAGTCAGTTCAGTTCCCGAGTAGACACCGCACGCAGATCTAGAACCACTGCATGCTATATTTTGGGAAGAACTTGAAGACCTACTATTGCTATTTGAGATTTCTGTTATGAGCATGATGTATCCATTAGTGATCCTCATTAATGGAGTGATCCTAGATTTAGGTAGTAGTGTAGTTTCTCCTTAAATAAGTGGAATTTTGTAGTTCCACAGGAGTTAGTTGATAATAATTTCTGGAATAGAATTTGACATTGTAGCACTATTTATTTTCCAAGTACATTTTCCTCCATGAATGAATAGAGTGAATAATTTGAGTTTTAGTCTCTTATCTTGATTGCATTTCTATTCACTCATCCAATGGGGCCCACTTGGTGAGTGAATCATTTTATTAGATTAGAAGTTATTTCCTTTCTCATTAAGAAGTAAATAGAACTCTGTTGTTCCTACAACCACTAGTAACAAAACTGGTGCACTGCTCTTGCAACATAGCTGAGAAAAGTAATCCCTACTCATGATTACTATTTTTTTAGCATAATTGCTTTCAATTGAGATAGTATAGATTCCTAAAGAATAATGTATTTCAATTCCATAGGTTTAGCTATGAGAATCAAGGAGGTTTGAACCATATACTTTGCAAACACCATTCCAAGTTTACATCCCTCATCAATAATTAAATGAGACTAAACAATCTACTTAGCAGCCATTTAGGGTGTCCAATCCTGAATTAGCAATCCAATGCTATGTGTTTCTGAGATGATTTTTTGGCCAAGCATTTTTGGCGTCACTATCGGGGATGGTGTTAGTTCAAGCCTACTTTGGTGTTCATGATTCCTATTTTTATAATATAGGATTTAATTTGAAGCAAACATTTTATGCATAGAAGAAGAGATCCACACAGAAGATTCCTTCCTCATCAATACTAGGCTGAACTATTTGATATTTTTAATCCTAAGCCTGAAGAAACCCAAGTAGATAGTGAAGAAGAAGACCTATTTGAAAATCCATTTGCAAACGCCCAAGGAGAAATTTCATCACCCTTATCCTTTGAAGAATCACTACATTTAGAAGTCATTTTTGATGAGCCTGAGTATTACGACAAGCCATTAGCTCTTATTATATACCAGCCACCACCACAACAACAACCAGTCCCCCCTCCAAGGATGGATTAGCCTACCTTTCCCTTCCCAATTCTTCCTCAACAAGGTAACTAGAACCTAAAGAACATTCTAGCGGCTGCACTGCCAAAATTCTACAGACTTATCACTGAAGATCTAGAGACCTTCCTCTTTGAGTTTGATATCCTCTGTAGAAGCTATGACTACACAACTAATGCCCATAAGCTGAAGTTGTTTCCTTCAAATCTTAAAGAGGCCACTCTAAGATGGTTCATGAGCCTCGAATCTAATGCCATAGCAAATTGGAAGCAATGAGCAACATGTTTCTTGAAAAATACAAAGAATACTATAGAGGAGGAGATTTAAAAGGAGATGAAATCTTCAAGATGTCCCAGAAAAAGGATGAAACCTTGGAAGACTATGTTTCCAGGTTTATGTTTAACTTGCAACGCAATGCTCAACACCAGTTGAATGAGGAATCACAGAAAAATCTATTCCTCAAAGGTGTCAATGAAGGAAGCATAGAAGCCTTGGATCTCATGGCTGGTGGGGACATCACCCAGAAAAATTAGGGAGAAATTAAGACCATATGTATGAATTAATCAAGGGCTACAGTAAAAAAAGGAAGAGGATTAAGGGACCTGCCTCAAAAGACAAATGGCTCTGAAGTGTCTAAGATAGAACTGTCCAACCTCCTATCAAACTTCAAGCAGGACATTATCAATGACGTGGCCACTCAGCTGGACACCATGCAAGCCCAAAGGAAGAAAGAGGATGCAGAAGCTATGATGGCTGAATTCTGCTCCCACTGCAGGGAGAGGAAAAGAAACTATAAATGCAAAACTGTTGCATCCGTGGACACTACTTCAATGCCCACCGAGTTACAAAGCAATAGATGAGGAGAATGGAGAAGTCTTTTATGTGGCTCAAAGATGGCCATGGGCTCAGAGACAAGGTATGCCTCAAGATCCCTTAAATCATTTTGATTATAATAATAATAATAGTAATCAGTGGAAGAATAAAAACCCCCACAATTATATCCCTCAAGGACAAAATTGGAATCATAACTGGCCCAACCAGCAGCCACAGAATAACTAGAACTTTCAGCAGCCACAGTATAACCAGAACATCCAACCTCAATTTAACCCATATCAACAATAGTTTAATCCATATCAGCAGCAGTTCAATTCATACCAGCAGCCGCAACAGAATAACCAATGACAACCACATGGTATCTGGAAACAGCAACCTCAGTGAGGACCCAATCAGCCTAATCAGTAGCAAGCTATTATGCCTCCACCTTAGCAACAAGTTATTATGCCTCCACCTCCTATAGCTAATAATAGTCCTCAGAAACCACAACTGCTTGCGCAACCCAATCCAAATCCAAATAACAAGCAACAAGCATATTCACTGCAAGTGAATGATATCCACCTAAGATCAAGGACCACATTGCCTGCACCAAGAACACCCATAGTAACTGATGTTTCTGCTACTGAGGAAGCTTTTGACAATTAGAATACTGCTGTCCCACCTGTTGCACCACCTATTCTAGTTGAGAAAATCCTACCTTTTTCACAGAGATTAGCCCAACCTTAAGTATCCCCTAAATAGAATACTATTATAAATGACCTGATTGACCAACTGAAGCAAATGACTGTCCAACTACCATTATTAGATGCCCTCAAGGAAACTCTAATCTATAATAAAGCAATCAAGAAGTCTGTATCAAGCACCCTGGTAGGAAGAAGAAGGATCCTAATATTGTCCATGTTCTTGGACAAATTTCTGATCTCATGCTTAGTAAAGCCTTGATGCCTAAATACTCTGATCCAGGAAGTCCAGTGGTTACCATTCACATTAATGGTATACATATATAGAATGTCTTGGTTGATTTAGGAGCCTCTATTAATGTTATGACTATGGATGTGTTGTTAAGGCTTAGTATCATTGGGTTGCGGGAAACACCCACTATTCTCCAGTTAGCTCATAATTCAACTGTCAAACCAGATGGTATGGTAGAGGATATTGTTGTCACACTAGATTCCTTAGACTACCCATCAGATTTCACCATCTTCTCTCCCAAAGCCACACTAGGAGGGTATCCATTAATCCTAGGAAGGCCTTGGTTAGCCACAATAGATGCTTGCATTGCATGCCGCTTAGGAAAAATGACCATATGTGATGGTATTAATACTAAGAAATTAACCTTGTATTCTCTAGCCAAACCTCAAGCTGGACTTGACGAATTTGTATGGCCAGATCAAGGAGATACCCCCCTTGAAGCTAATTTAGTACAATAGCTTATGGTTATTTGTAGAAATCCATTCATGGTATCACAGGAGGAGGTTGACATACTAGTAGCAATCCTTACAAACCAGTATGGCTCTGAAGAATGCTCTTTTCATGAACCTAACTGTTCTCTACAAACTATATTGCCCAAGAAGTCTTCATCCAAGTTTCCTGCAGCACCTGATTATCTCCATACTTTGTTACCCCATGAAATGAAGTCACATTCTTTTGCAGAAGTTCTTATGTTGGATAAAGTTAAAAGAGTGCAGATTGCCTCAGGTAGGGAATTGAATGTCAATAAGAATCTCATTGAATCTCAGATGTCTAGCTTTGTGAATCTTTTGCAAAAGAGTTAGCAAGCTTTTGCATAGGACTATACTGATATGAAAGGGATTGACCAAAAATTGTGTACTCATAAGATTTATATTAGTCCTAAGTCTAGATCTATTAGGCAACCTCAAAGAAGAATAAACCCTGCATTAAGAGATGTAGTAAAGGAAGAATTGCAAAAAATTGTTCAAGCTAGCTTCATATATCCCATTTCTGACAGTCAGTGGGTCTCCCCTCTTGTAATCATCCCCAAGAAAGGTGGAAAATGGCGAGTTTGTGTGGACTATAGGGAGATTTATAAAGAAACCAAGAAGGATCACTTTCCATTTCCCTTTATTGACCAAGTACTTGACAACCTTGCTGGCAAAATGCATTTTTCATTCTTGGATGGTTTTAGTGGTTACAACCAGATCCAGATATCACCAGAAGATTAGGATAAAACAACGTTCACCTGTCCATGGGGAACATTTTCTTATTATGCCTTACCATTTGGGTTATGTAATGCACTTGCTACTTTCTAGAGGGCAGTGCTAAGCATTTTTTCTGACATTGTTGCTGACTGTGTTGAAAAATACATGGTTGATTTTACTGCATATGGAACTACATTCTAAGAGGCTTATGCTAATTTGGAAAAAGTTCTTCAAAGATGTCAGGACTATAATCTCTCACTTGATAGTGAGAAGTGTTACATGATGATGGAGGAGGGAGTTGTCTTAGGGCATTACCTCTCATCCTTTGGTATCCAAGTTGATCCTACAAAGATTACAGTAATCGTCACACTCCCAACCCCAACAAAGCAGAAGGATGTCCAAAGTTTTATTGGTCATGCCGGTTACTACAGGAGATTTATCAAGAACTTCAGCCAACTTGCCGCTCCATTATATAATCTATTGAAGAAAGAGGCAGAATTTGAATGGACAATAGACTATGAGTCATCATTCCAGCAGTTGAAGGATGTGTTGACAAAGACCCCTATTATTAGAGGACCAGACTGGAAGCTGCCCTTTCATATCCACACAGATGCATCTGACTAAACAATTGGGGCAGTGCTAGGTCAAAAAGAAGGAATAGTTGAGCATGCCATATATTACATCAGAAAAAATTTGCAAGGTGCATAACTAAATTATACTATTACTGAGAAGGAACTTCTTGCTGTAATCTATGCATAAAATAATTCAGACATTACATAACCGGTGATGAAGTATTTGTTTATACTGATCACTCAGCGATTAAAATACTTGATGAACAAACCAGCCATTTCTGGTAGGTTAGCCTGGTGGTTACTCCTCTTGTAGGAGTTTGATATAACTATCATTGATAAACCAGGAAAAGTTAATGTCATTGCTAATTTTATCTCTAGATTAAAAGTTCTGGATGATCCTGCAGCAACTGATGACAGCTTCCCGGATGAGCACCTATTCTCTCTTGCAACATATAATTTGTGGTATGCTGACATCACAAACTACCTTGCTACAGGATGAGCACCACCTCATTTCTCACCCCGTGAATGACGGCTACTGGCTGAGAAAAGTTTCAACTTTTCATGGTTATCTAGATTTATGTTCTACACAGGTCCTAATCAAGTCACCCACAGATGTGTCCACGAAGATGAGACCTATGACATCCTTCGGGCATGTCATAATGAGCCGTGTGGTGGCCATTTTTCTAGAAAAAGAATAGCATACAAGGTATTGACAACCAAATATTATTGGCCTACATTACATAAAGATGCAGCTAAGCATACCTAGAATTGTGACCAATGCCAAAGGATGGGATGTCCCATGAAGACTGATGAAATGCCCCTACAGCCTCAGGTGGTGGTAACACTGTTTGACAAGTGGGGCATCGACTTTTTCAACCCCATTGAGCCATCTTCACATGGTAAGTCTTATATCTTAGTATGCACTGATTACGCCACAAAATGGGTTGAAGAAAAAGCAATGACGCATGCAAGGGACCATAAAGTAGTAGATTTTCTATATGAATTTATTTTTACTAGGTTTGGAGTGCCTTGAGAAATAGTAACAGATCAAGGGTCACAGTTCACCTCTAACCTTATTGTTGCATTGATGAATGAGTACACGGTGAGGCATGGTAAATATTCACCATACCATCCTCAGGCCAATGGACAAGCTAAGATTACAAACAAGGAGATAGAGGCCATTCTAAAAAAAATAGTTTCCATTCACAAAAATGATTGGGCTACTCGACTTCCTGAAGCCATCTGGGCTTACCGCACAACTTGGAAAACCACTACTGGATTCACTCCTTTTGAGTTGGTCTACAGGAAATATGCATCCATGCCTATTGAGTTTCACCATAAGATTCTCAGGACAACATTGGAAATGAATATTAACCTGAACAAAGTACAAGAGGATAGGCTCTTGTAGCTCAATGGATTGGATGAATATAGGAAATCTGCACTTCATAACACAAAACTGATTCAAAAGCAGAACAAGAAGTGACACAATAGATTCATAAAAGATAAAAAGTTTTCCATTGGCGATTGGGCATTGCTCTATGAGTCAAGGTATCAACATACTTCTAGAAAATTTCAAACCCATTGGTTAGGGCCCTGAAATAGTCTCAGTATTTGATAATGGTACCGTTCAACTCTCTACAATCGATCCTGTCAGATTCAAACTCCTTGTTAACTGGCATCGTCTAAAGATATATCACAAGCCTGAGAGTCATCAGGACTTCCTACAACAGTTCTAGCAGAACTCAGATAGCGCCCTTCCTGTAGTAGAAGCTTCTGGGTCTTCCACCCAGATTTCTGCCAAGCTGTGATTTTATTCTAGCTTCCATAATAAACAATTCACTTTCATGATTTACTTTCTTTGTAATAAAAATATGCATCATCTCTCTCTCTCTCTCTTCCACGTGTTCGCACCACTGCATCACTCCATCAGTGCGTGTCACCTAGCATTACACTCCTCCCGTAGCACCTCAGGTTAGTAACACATACTTTTGCACATAAATTATTTTATTCATTTATTATTTTGAAATGAGTGTACTTTTCTTTTTCTATTCTTACACGCACTGGCCTAGTGGGACCCATGCCTTATACTTAGTTGGGGGGACGAGTTATTTAATTCATGCTTGTTTTAATACTTCCAAATTGATTTTAGCAAGTGAAAAGGAAAATCTTTATTTCTTTCCTATCTTTTCATGGTGACCGCCGTCATGTGGGTGCTTAGCTGTCCTTCAGTGGTTAAGTCATCATGATTTAAAAGTTGATTTGAAAGAAAATTAAAGAAAGGTTCACTTAATAATGATAATTTTGTGACGTGTTCGGGTGGCGAACCTTAACACGCGTGAATGTATTTATGAAAATCATTCGAAGTAATGCTTGCTTGCTTAGAATTAAAAGCTATCATGTACTTCAATTTTTCTCAGAAAGCAAAACAAAAACATCTTGCGTCCATAGGAAGGCCTCCATTTTTTTCAGTTTTCTGTAGCAACTGAGCATATCCTATAGAACTATTTTCTTTGTCATCTTCAATGGGCGGAGACCTTCAGAGGCATGAGCCAATGGATCATCAAGTGTTACTTGGGGACTCAGCTTCCTGTGAGTTGTTTCAGAAATGGGGATGGTTGGATTACTGCTTAAGCCTTAATGGCTTCGATGATGAAATTGCTTTTTAATTTTTGAATACTTTGAATAATGGGTTTGCAGTAGTGAAAGGTCTGGGGGTTGAATTTTTAGAAGATATCATGGAAGAGGTTAAAAATTTGCCACAAGAAGGGGAAAAGTGGACAAAGGATATCGACTTGCGCTCGGCTAGGGCACAATTTACCCTGCATAGTGACCCACAGTTGGAGATTGATAAGAAGCAGGGTACTTCATGAATGTCATTACTTATGGAATTTTTGCAGCTGGCCACATTTATCACATCCTACTTCACTTGTGAGGGACATTACAAGTACCTGCATGGACTGCACTTCAATATTTTGAGCGCCCTCTGCCATGAAAATATGCCAGTAAATTTACCTAGTTTTCTTTTTAATATTGTAAAAAAAAGGCATCTCTTATTCAGTCAGGAAAATCACAATCTATTTCCCATCACTATTTAATTAAGTTAATTGTGGAAAGGGAGTTAATTAAACAGTCATTTGGGACTTGGGAGTAATTCTTGGCTATGGAAGATTTAGTACCTAGGGTGGTTGGTCCGAGAGGCCAGGGTGTAGGTAGTAGGGTTAACACAACAATGGGGGTTTGTAAAGTAATCCATAAAATAGAACCCATTCCTAAAGCATCCTCTTCAAGACCTACCCTATCTAGGAAAAGATCCTGCAATGATAACACTCCTGTTTCTAATAAAAAAAAAAGAAAAACTAGAGAAGTTGTTGTCACTCCTGACACTTCACCGTTTAAAGAAACTAGGTCTATTGTTGTAAAGGGAAAGGATAAAACCATAGATACAAAGGAAATGACTCCAGAGCAACAACTAGTTGATAATGAAAATATGAATAAGATGCATGAGGAACCCTTGCCTTCTTCCAAGGAGGCAACATCAGAAGAACCTCCTGTATCAATTATGGGGGAGGTGTCCTCCACCAAAAAGAAATGCAAGGAACCTATGAGTTCTTTTCAAACCCCTGTGAGAAAGAGTACTAGACTTTCTGCTAGTGCTAGAAAATTAAGCAAGCAAAATCCCTGATTCAATTATAAATGTTGAATCCTATGAATCTGCAGAAAAGTCCTCCTTAGAGGCAATGGCTTCAAACAGAGCAGATAGTGATACCCTAGCCCACATTGTGGATGATGAAGCTACAGTTGATCCACAAGTTGAATACATCCTTGTGGATAGTGATAAGGATTCTTTAGAAACAGAGGGATTTTGCAACAATTACGGTCAAGATTCTGATGACAGTTTAGAAAATATTCCTCCTAATGAATTTCCTGCCGTAAATGAGGATATTATAGAGGAAGTGTTTGAGCAGTTGAGAAAGGATGGATTGTACACATTAGCCAAGGCAGTTGAATCATCCCAAGTGAATGATTCGATAAAAACCCTTGTCATCTGGAAAGGAAAAGCTCCTATTGATGAATCCTGCCGAGCAGATGACTCAGTAAAAACTTGTGACAAGGGGAAAGGGACTAATTTCACTAATGTGGAGAAAGTAAAGATTCGTCAAGCTGCATCTAAGTGGATTAATGTTCTTCAGCAAGAACCCATGCCGCCCTCAGACTTATCCACACCATTAGCAACATGATTGAGTTTGTACCAAAATATCACCTGGGAAAAGAAACAATGGGAACTAGAGACAGAGAAATTAAAGAGGATAATTGAGGAGCAGGCTTGTAAACTTGAGCAAAAAACAAATCAGATTGCTGTATTGGAGAGGATAATTGAGCAGATCACTGAATTGATTCCTGCAGAAATGGCATGTAGGTCACCTTCTCAATTTTATGCATTGTTCCTTAAGGAAATATTTTTTAACTTTCAATTGATAAGGATTGTTGAGGGATTAAATCCTTCCATTGCTACACCTCACGACTTCTATGATGCCTTCCAGTCAGCACCTATGCCAAACAAGAACCTATTATGTGAATTATATCTGCACAATCTAGCTATGCCTGACAATAGAGAATGGAATTCACTTCTTTACATAGGAGATGTGTAGTTGAGGGCAGTTATGTCCTGGATTCAAAATGAGATCAAAAGAGAGCATTAGGCTCTCCCATATCGAAGCAGTGAAATAGACACACCCCTGATGATGAGACCTGAAGTTAAAAGCTCTAGGCGAACATTCCTTGATTAGATCTCAATCATGATGAACCCTAGTGGGTCTCACAAGGTTCTTCTAGTCAAAGAACAGGGATATGCAGATTGGGAACAACATTCTTCATAAGATGTTGAGGCCACAATTGCAGCTTGTAGGCAGTGGTGGATAAGGATACCCCATGAACTAAAAATCAGGGAGTCCCGTCCTCCACAGAATTTAACTCTTGCTACTCACCGTGTTCCATGGTTTATAATGCTGGGCTGCACCCAGCTATATTATTGGATGCCCTTAAGGTTTCAATCTCCAATCTTCTTGCAGCCCTTGCTGGCAGTAAATGATAATGTAGAAGAGCATGATATGGTTAAGGAAAGACAGAGGTGGGAAAGACTTCAGAATAGCCATGGATACTTCAATTATGTTGTTGATGAACCAGGTGAGAAGACCGCCAGCAACCTGAGACTTAGGGCTAGGATCTAAAATTTCATGATTGCTGGGGACCAGCAATAGTGCAGTTGGGGGGAATGATGAGCCTCTCAAAAGGCCATCTTTTCCATGTATTTACTTTCCTTTTTCAGCATTTTGTTTTCAAAGCAAAATCTTTAAAACTTATGATTTTTATATATTTTATATATGTAAGGACATAAGTAGGTAAAATGGATGGTAAAAACATAATGTATTTTTCTTGGAACTGATGGATAGAAGTTGCAGGATATAAGTGATTTCATGTTGAATAGATAGTCATTTTTCCCTATGCTATGTTTATGGGTAGTCTCCTTCTTGTATCCGAATGTTGTGAAAGAATATTGAATGAAATATCACACTTATTTATTAGTATTAAAAGATAAAATATATTTATGTGTCAGAAGTTATGCATGCTAACTATTTTGTAGGAGTCAAGTTATGGCACATTCAAGAATTCTAGCATGGCATTGAAAGGGTCAATGATAGCCATTACCTTTAGAAGCACCAACATAAAGCAAGGAATTAAGTAAGGTAGTTGAAGATGGGCGTGTCACAGAACTCTCACAGAGGAATGAGTTAGTTCAGATCCTGAGTAGACACTGCGTGCAGATCTAGAACCATTGCATGCTATATTCTGGGAAGAACTTGAAGACCTACTATTGCTATTCGAGATTTTAGTTATGAGAATGATTTATCCATTAGTGATCCTCATTAATGGAGTGATCCTAGATTTAGGTAGTAGTGTAGTTCCTCCTTAAATATGTGGAATTCTGTAGTTCCACGAGAGTTAGTTGATAATAATTTCTGGAATAGAATTTGACATTGTAGCACTATTTATTTTACAAGTACATTTTCCTCCATGAATGAATAAAGTGCGTAATTTGAGTTTTAGTCTCTTATCTTGATTGCATTTCTATTCACTCATCCAAGGGGGCCCACTTGGTGAGTGAATCATTTTATTAGATTAGAAGTTATTTCCTTACTCATTAAGAAGTAAATAAAACTTTGTTGTTCCTGTAGCCACTAGTAACAAAACTGGTGCACTGTTCCTGCAGCATAGGCGAGCAGAGTAATCCCTACTCGTTATTACTATTTTCTTAGCATAATTGCATTCATTTGAGATAGTATAGATTCCTGAAGAATAATGTATTTTGATTCCATAGGTTTAGCCATGAGAATCAAGGAGGTTTGAAGCATATAATTTGAAAACACCATTCCAAGTTTACGTCCCTGGTTGACAGTTAAATGAGACTAAATAATCTACTTAGCAGCCATTTAGGGTGTCCAATCCTAAAGTAGCAGTCCAATGCTATGTGTTTCTGAGATGATTGTTTGGCCAAGCAACAATTTTGGTTTAAATGGGAAATATGGCCTAAATGTGTCCTAGACCCTAGAATAGAAGGAAAGATGATTTTATAGGGGTTAGAGGCCCTAAAAGATAGGGAGGAGGCATAAATGCAAAGATGCTAAAAGTTGCTCAAAAGTTGTCATGACAACATTTGCAATTTTTGCAAATGTTGCATGCACTCCACAACTTTGGATTCTCCTCATTGTAGGAGTGGGAAATTTATGAACCAAGTATAGAAACAAGGAGGAAGAATCTTTAGGATGTATTGGACTCATTTCCTAAGGCATGAGTTTTTGTAAGCAAGTTTTGATTAGTGAAAAGTGATTGCATTTCTGTGTTAGTGTGGTTTTCGCGCATTTGGTGTTATAGAGTATGTTTATGGATTGAATAATAAGATAAAACTATGGATTAATGTAGAGGGGTGTGTTCTAAGAAATTTTCATTTAGGGTGTTAGTATTTTTGAGTTAGTTTTCTATTTGTAGAAAAATAATCCTAAACTAGGTAGTCTGCTGGTGTGATTCAGGGTGATTTTGCTTTCATGGCTCCCCCATAAAATTCAACCATGGAAAATATAAAGGGTTGAATGAAATGATTAGGAGAGCCACTGTACATAGTGTATATAGAGGTAGAAGTTCAGGAGAGATGTTTTACTATTTATAAGGTCATACCCTAGGCGAGTTAGGATAGCCCGGCTAGGAGCATGGCATGGATAAATCCATTTGTAAAGACAAGGGACTGTAATGGAGGACTGAAAAAAGTGTGTTCCTAGTGTTATTAGGGTCTCATAGGTCCCTAGTGTTGAGCTTAGATTTTATCCAATCCATCTGGATTGATTTTTGAGGAGAAATTAGAGAGTTGCTAGTAGAGAGCCAAAATAGGCCTAAAAGCCCTACTTTTTAGGAGAGTGATGTACAAAAAATTTGGGGAGCTGAGACCTTAGAAATATTTTAGGTCTCCCAAAAGGGTATCTGGATCACTAATTATTTTTTTGGGTTGTGAGTAATTTTTGAGAGTTCATCTAGAAAAACCCTCTGGATAGGGCTAATAGGACCATTAGGCCTAATAGGACGTTTTGAAGGCAAATTGTGAACTAAACCAAATTGGGTTTGAATAATTATGGGAATAGAGTGGAATGGATGTAGAATGAACATTCCAAGCCTGTACATGGCCCTTGTTGAAAGAGTGAGATTGGTATGAAGGATTTGGCTTTGGAATTCTTCAAGCCATAGGAAGCATTTAGACAAAAATATGAGATAGTTGTCCCTTAAGAGTGAGACACAAGATTGAAGACTCCTAGAGAAGAGATAGGAGTGGTCTTAGGTCCAGTACCTAGAGAATAGAGGGCTCCTAAAGAGCTATTTTGATCCTAAGTGTACTAGAAAGAGCAAAGTCTAGTCTAGAAGCATTTGTGTAAGCATACTCACAAGGTTACTTCTATCAGCTAACAATCATAATTGATATTTATGATGCCCTCCTTTCCATGGATTTGGTCATAAGTAACTAAATCTAATGCTTCACATGGGAGGTCACCATCGTAAAGCTAACGTATCTTCTTTTCACTTCTGAGTGCCCAATTCGTAAACCAGTCAGCTACATGGTTTCCTTCTCTAAACACGTGGGGTAAATGGACCTTATCAAATGTATTCAAAAGTGAGCGAGTTTCCTCAATCATGTTAGCAATGGTCCATGATGGGAGGTGATTTAAATTGAGATATTTGATAATGTTTTTGGAATCCCCTTCTAACCATAAATTTCTAATTTCCAAGTCATGAGCCAATTTGGTCACATGGAGAGCGACGCTTGCTTCCGCATAATGGTTGGTTTGTCTTCCCAAAGGAAGACTAACATTAGAAATGCCCTGGCTATAGCTATTACAAATAATGCCACCACTTCCCATCTTCCCAGGATTTCCCTTGGCCGCTCCATCGAAGTTGGCTTTAGCCCAACCATCTTGGGGATGAAGCCAGGTACAAAGATTTCTTTTATCAAAATAAATAGAGGGATTAACAGCATCAACAACACCTACAAAAGAGTTAGGATTCCTGCAAATAACAAATTTTTCCAAGAGAACATGATGAATTATTTCAAAAAGAATTTTGGAAATAACACTACAATACCTGAAGATGTGATTATTACGTTCCTTCCAAACGCCCCAACAAAGGAGAGGAAGCACCCAAGACCATAATTTGTGAAAAAAATATTTTTGAAGGGTAGGGTCCCTTGGGTGAAGAGATCCATAATAGTGGACAAGAATCACCACTGTAGCCCAAAAAGAGACAGGAAGAAATGCCATATCGCCTGCACATAAGAGCAGTGAATAAATATGTGGTCCACCGACTCAGCTTTGATCTAACACAAAACACACTTGTTAGGGATGGGAATGCCCTACTTGATGAGGTTATCAATAGTTAGGATGCAGTTTTGAAGAAAAAGCTAGTAAAAAACATTGATTTTAGGGATAAGGCTTGGAAGCCAGGCTTGCGCCCAAGGAGGGGAAACCTCCAGATGCATCTGAATAGAAAAGGCTGAAGCAAGAGTGAAAGAACCACTTGGGGATGCTTCCCAAATCAAAGTGTCTTGATTCTGAGAGAGGGAGGCTTTGAGAGTGGTGAGTAACAGAGACAACTCCTGGGAAATAGGGGACAGATCCATCCAAGATTTACCCAATCTGTAGTTACACACTCTTTCCCTGAAACATAAGATACATTCCTCCTTCCAAGAATTGAAATAATCCATATCTTCATGGGGCCATAAAATAATCCAATTGTCATGCCAAAAACTGATATTGTCCCCATTTCCTATTTTACACTTTGCTTTCGACTTAGCTAGGTCTTTGGTGTTGAGGATGCCATTCCAGATACAAGATCCTTTCAAGGTATCATCATTTTTGAATAAAGAAATCAAAGAAGCACTGGAGAGATATTTATCCTCAATGAAATCCCTCCATTCTCCTTTACCATGAAAAATCCTCCAAATCTGCTTGGCAAGAAGTGTCTTATTGAAAGGCCTAATCCTCCTAATCCCCAACCCCCCTGCCTTTTTGGGTAAACATAATTTATCCCAATGGTCAAAGGAAGACGTCTATGCTCCTTAGGCCCAGACCAAAGAAATCTCCTTTGGATTTTTCCAATGCTTCAGATACTTTAGCCAGAATAGAGAAGAGGCTAAGAGCATTAGTAGGGAGGGTTTGAAGGGTGGACTTGACCAGCTGAATCTTACCCGCTTGACTGAGAAGAATTCCCTTCCATCCTGCCAATTTTTTGTTAAATTTATTTATGATCTTATTCTAGAAAGCATCCAAGGGTTTTTCTCCCAAAGGAAGGCCCAAGTAGGTGGAAAGGAGAGAACCAATACTGCAACCTAAAATCTCTCCCATTCTTCTTTGTCCAACCTCTAGTGTGATGAGGAAAAAGAGGGAGCTCTTACACCAGTTGATAGATTGTCCAGTGGCCCTAGTATAGGAGTCTAGTAAAATTTTAACAGTTCTTTCCTTAATAATTGAGGCTTCTCCACCCAAGATGGAGTCATCAAAGAATTGTTGATGAGATAAAGTGGACAACAAGAGGAAGGCCTAATGCCTTTCATCCTGCCTAAAAAATTATTGGCAAAAACTGACCATCTAAGGCATTCAACCAAGATGATAAAAATGATAGGTGACAGGGGATCCCCTTGTCTCAGACCCTGAGAAACTTTGAAGAAAGCTAAAGGAGATCAATTAATCAAGATGGAGAAATACAATGAGAATATGAGCTGAAGGATTATCCAGTAGAAGGTGCTATAAAAATCAAAAGCACTCAAAACCTTCAACAAAAAATACCAATCCACCCGGTCATAGGCTTTGGACAGATCAAGCTTGAGGAGAAAGCCTTCTCTTTCACCAGCTTCTAAAGAGTGAATTACTTCATGAACCACCACAACCAAATCTAGGATTTGCTGGCCAGGGACAAAGCCAGCCTGTTGATGGGAAATAATGAGGGGGAGCACCTGAAGAATTCTGATAGTCAAAACTTTGGAGATAATCTTGTAGAATTAATTACATGGGATGGTGGGCCTAAGAAGATCCATAGCATCCACCCCCGTGACTTTTAGAATTAGGACCATAAAAGTAGCATTGAGTTCTTTTAGGAGATTGTTGGACCCAAAGAATTCTTGCACAACTTTGATCACATCTGGTTTTACAAATTCCCAATACTTGTGGAAGAAGAACATAGGAAATCCATCAAGGCTAGGGGCCTTGTCTCTTGAGAGAGAAACCAGAGCTTTCTTAACTTCATCACTATTGGGGATAGCGGTCAGAGATTTATTCTAGAGATGAAAAATGAAAGAAGGGATATAGCTCAAGAGGGTCTCTTGATCCAGGTCCTCGACGTTGAGGTCTCTGGATAGGAGGGATTTAAAGAATTCCATCGTAGCTAAAGAGATATCATTATCCTCCTTCAAGATATGGTTTCCCCTTCTAATGTTATTGATTATGTTAGCTGCCCTATGTTTCATGGTGGACAAGTGAAAGAAGCGGGTATTTTGGTCTCCTTCCCTTAGCCATATGGATCTAGATCTCTTCCTCCAATACATTTCCTCCTTCGCAATCACATTGTGATACTCCAAGAGCAGAAGTTTTTCTTGATTTATGTTGGTCTCATCATAGCCATCCCTCTGAATTTCCTCTTGGGTATTACCCAGGTCAGAAATGGCCTTTTCTTTGGATGCAAAAATGTTCCTAAAGTCCTTCTTGTTCTAGATCTTGATGTTTAACTTAACATTTCTATGCTTTTTGGCTACTCTAAACATAGTCGATCCTTTAACCTCAATATCCCACCATTCTTTGATCTCGCTATTTATATTAGGGTGAGTAGTCCACATCATCTCAAATTTGAAGGGGGAATTTATTTTCTTAATAAAAGGGTCCAAGCTAAGAGACAAGGGGAGTGATCAGACTTGATACACATTAGAGCGGAGAGGGTGCAGTTGAAGGAATTCAACCAATCTGTCATGATCAAAACTCGGTCTAGTTTAACTTGGATGCACTCTAGCCCCATTATCCTATTACTCCAAGTTAAATTTGCCCCTTGAAGATCAACATCTAAGAGGCCTTGGTCATTGATAAAATCCATGAGATCCTACCTGCTTTCCAGATCAGGGAAAATCCCACCCAATTTCTCCCCTTTTGTTAAAGGGGTGTTGAAATCGCCCATGATAATACATTTAGAAAGATTAAACATAGACACAATATTTCTATGTTTATCCCAAAACAACCTTTGCCCTTTTTTAGAGTTGGGAGCATAGATATTCATAATGAACCAACTATCCTTATTCTTAATATTAGTGAGATTGAGAAGAAGCACATTACCTTCTTCGTAGACAATATCCATCTTCAAAATTATGGAGTTCCACAGAGTCAGTAGACCACCAGAAGCACCTTCTGAGATAATTGCTACCCTATCCATAGTCTTAAAGAACTTAATGCAATCCAGTTTGTCCTTTTTCATCTTGGTTTCCTGTATAAGCATGACATAGGGTCTATGATCCCTAATCATATTTCTAATAATATCCTGTTTATGTAGCCTATTAAGACCATGAACATTCTAGGAGATTAACTTCATTAATAATTGGATGTATAGGCTGCCTGGATGGTCTTTTGGGTTCCATCTGTAATGTTCTTATAGGATTATTCTTGCTGGATCTGGCTAGATTTTTTCCGCTTTGGGATTTTGGTTTTGGCCCCTAGATCCACTTTATTCTTACTCCTCATAGCTACAGGAGAGATCAGGGAGGGGTCTCTGCTACTCTTTTTATTTTTGACTGTGGTCCAATCTCCCTCCTTCCCTTCCTTGTGAAAGAAAATAGTTCTTCTATTTTAGTAAACTACCGAGGATTAGTTGATTTTAACAGAGCTTCCATTTTATGGACCTGCTCCTGGCATTTCAACTCAGGAGAAGGTGACACCAAATAATTCCTAATGGGAATAATAAGAGTGTTCTCATCCACCAGGATATTATTCGCTGGCAGGAAAACCTGAATCTCCCAGGAAAGTTCAGGGGAACGTGGAGACATCAATGAGAGGGACTATGGAGACCCTATCACACAGTCCAAATCCTTCATGGTGGGAAAGCAGAGGCCTTCCAAAACTAGTTCTGCCTCCACAAATGACGATAGTTCAAGGCTCTATGAGTTAGATATTTCAGGAGCATTCTCCTTGGTCGCACCCCTTAACTTCTGGGATTCCTAGCTTTATCCTTAGCTAGAGTGGGGCATTTCCTTGCCATAAGCCCTACCTTCTTGCATAGGAAGCATGCAAAATGTACATTTTCATATTCTAGTTTCTGCAGTCTTTTTCCAAGATTTGAATGTGTCTCTATGAATTCTAGAATATCTTTCCCCTCTTCCACCCCTATACAAATACGAGCATAGGTGAGACATCGTCATTCCACCATCACAGGGTCTATCAAAAGAAGCTCTCCAAAAGATCTCACTATACCAGCAAAGACATCTTCAAACCATAACTCCATAGGAAGCTCCGGTAGCCTAACCCAGACGTCATCTTGGGAATAGAAGGAATCATTAAGATCTAGATTTGGAGACCACCTCAGCAAGGATAAAGATGATTTCCAAATATCCCACACCCAAGCACACAGGATCTTGGCTAAGTATTCTTGGCAATAAAATTCAAAGGATAAAAAGTCCTTTGTCATGGCTTTGATTTCCACCTGGCCTTTTAGGTTCTACTTGTTTCTAGAAAAGGACCTAACAATATCAATATTAGGCCTAGAGCCAGCGAATTTTCCCACCAAAGTAAGAGACATCGTAGCAATATTGTGGTCAATAATTTCATCTAGTAGAGAAATAGAAATCTTTCCATTTTCCTTCTTAGATAGGTCTTTTATAACTAGGAAAATGGACTTGTCTGTTTCTCGAATAAAGCTGACCAAGGATGATGCCAAACATAATCTTCCTTGACACCAAGTTGGGCCTCGGACTGAGCTGGAAGCCCCTTTGACCCCACCTCCTTTTTTCCTGTATCCTTCCGTCTGTCGAGTGGGACCCCAACCTTGTTTGTTGTGTCTTCATTTTCCTGGTCAGCCAAAGTGCCGCCATTGCCAGCTCTTGCAACCCCCTCAGATGCATGTGAGCTCTGTTTCTAGCCCGTATTCAAACTTGAAATTCCTCCCGCTCCCTCCATCATGTTTGAGACTGCTAGAGCTAATATTTATTGCCTAGTTTGCAAAGTTATATGTCTGAATTAAAAATAAAATCAAAATTTCACAGCCCATAGGATTTTTCAGCTATTTAAATTGCATGTAAGAAACTTGCAGAATGTTTCAATAAGTCATGGGGTCTAATTTAAAAATTTATAACATATAAAGCGTAGTTATGATGGTCTTTTATAATGAAATTGCAAAGGAACTTTACATATTTCTGGCACAAAACAAGTATATCTTGTTATCACATATCTTACTACCACCATAACCTTTGCACTTTATTGACACGCAAATGCTAAGTTATATAATAAAAAATATTTTTATTAGAATATAAAATAAATATACACCTCATATAAAATACCACTATATATTATATATGCTAGTTTATATTTTCAAAGTGAATAATGAATTGTTGTTTTGTAAAGTTTATGTTTTAATTTAGAACTTGAAAGAACGTTCCGCCTACTTTCCCGTCTATTGGTCCCCAAAATGTTCCCATCATTTAATAAATCTCGTAAGAAATTTTCCTAGTGTAGGCCATTCAGAGTTATGAATAGGCCCCTGGCTAAACAACCAACTAAGGGAGAGGACCCAATAATCGTGCACCCTAACTTTGTGCTTTTCAAAATCCAATCTATTAATGCGTACTCATAGCAGATGTCCAAAACACCACTTTTCATCCCCCCTACCCATCATTTACACCCAATCCTTGATTAAACTTGCACTAATAATTGCACACGATAATATTAATAATTGCATAAATATAAACTACTCTTATTTTATAATTATCCTAAAACTATTTGAAATTTATCTTATTACTAGATATTTTAGACTTATAAGTTATTAATAAATTACACATGACTAATATAGTTTAAACCTAACACTAAAATCCTATCACTAATATCCATTTACATTTCTACTTGGTCTGTGAATATTTCTTGATCCCTCATTGTTGTCCAAGTGTGTCAATCCTTCACCCCACCATGGTGTATGCCCATGGTGCTTCATCCACTAGGCTTTGAAGGCATCATCCATGAACTGAAGAGCCATGTTTGTTGTCACAGAAAGGATGTGTAGACTAGGTGGGGATTTTAATGTATATTATTTTTGTTGTTTTAACTAGGTTACCTTCATTCTTTTCACTGCAACTTTTTCTGTTGTTGGTAACGGATCCTTTTTTCCATATTCTCTACACTCGATGGAAACCAGCGCTACCTCTATAAATGTATTTTTTGACACAAAAATTGGGAGGTTTTGCAACTTTAGAGTTGTTATGGTCTATTTTTACCTTACTCATTTTTCTATTTGAATGTCTATACATACTTTAGAATAGGGAAAATCTTAATAGACCTCACTGGTTTTTCCATTGCTCACTTGGGGTTTTTTCTATTTTTGCAAAACGATTCTTGAGCGAAATATTTCTGATTTTTTTTCCAGAATCAAAGGCACTCACTCCTCTTGAAACCATTAAATATTTTGACTAAGATTGAGCTCATCAAATTGAAGAGAACATGAGCAATGCCATATTTAATGATATGGAGGCTCCTTTTAGGTAGCTAAGTATTCAATCTCATTGCTGACTTGGGGTTTTTTATGTTTTTTGCAGAACATTTCTTGAGCAAAAGATATCTGATTTTTTTTCCAGAATGTAGAGCATTCAATCCTCTTAAAACTAATGAAAACACTTTTCTTTAATTGTCTTGAATACAAATCATTCTACACTAAGATTATCCTCACCAAGCTCTTTCTTTGAATGGAGTACTAATGGAAATATAGTCAGGCTTTGGTTGCCCAGAGGGTGTGACTGCTAGTTGAGCTTTGGTTGTGGTAGTGATGACATTTTCACTCGTGAGTGTGGGTTTGAGTCCTTTAGTTGATTATTTGAAAAGGGATTTACATTTTCTTTCAAATGCACATGTTATGGAGCTGTGCAACTTCATTCCTTTTTTATAGAGGAAAATCTTCTTTTTTCAGGAGGTGAATTTTTTGGTTTACATTTGGATATCTTTTTGGCTATTTCTCTTCTCTTTTACTAAGTTCGTTCCCTCGGTTTCACTATGCACAACATTGTTTTTTCTATTTGATGTATTCCAACATAGCCCCTTTATTTTTAGGCAACTACATCATAATGATATACTCCATCTATATGACCTTTCTGTAAGTTTTTGATAGTCAGATAGGTGAACAAATATTTGTTACCGAATTTGCTTCCATTAATTTGTGACTTAATGGTTTGCAAATTTTTAGGTTTGTTGTGATATTATATGAAGAAATTTTTCAAATACAAGGTCTACTATTTTACGGGTCTATTTCTTATTCCCCAATTACTAGTTTTATGAGGCTTATATAGCAAAGTATCTAATATTAACTGTTAATTTCCTAATCATACAAGGTCTCTGGTAATGGCATTCAATCATTTTTAAAATTTCTACACTTGGTGGACTTGTGCATCTTCCTCTCCTATGGAATCCTATTGGGTGCACCTCTTCCTGGTGTATGTTGAACTATGCAACAAAATGATGATGAATATAGAAGCTTTTCAATGTAATAGTAGTTTCTTTTTTATATATTATTATTTTTATATTTAGGTGTTTACCATTGTACCCAAAAAGAATAAGAGAATCATTTGAGAATGGAGTATAATATTCTTTCTCTTAGGCCCAACATTATGTTCCTATATAATGAACAACAATGTGGGCTAAGAGATACGTAATACATGAGCATGAGTGTTGATTGTAACCATTCCTAGAAACATCATTGTGATAAAATTTCTACCACTGTTTTGTTCACATGGGCAACATTAAAAGAATTTTTATAACATTACCAGAAAAAAAACTAACATAACCATTGTTGTGTTGTTGAAGACTCTTCCATGCATGAATTTACATGTGGAGAATATTTGCTCTAACAAAAATATTATAAATCATGTACCAATATGATTTATTTTGCACTCAGTTTAGGTGGAATTATACAAATGTGTAATTACTGAAGGGAACTTTTCTTATTATATATTCAAATCCTTTTGACTATTGCAGTCATTTTTGACTTTGTGTTCCTTGTCTATTGCAATGATCACTTGACAACAATTTTTAAGAAATGCATGAATGCAATTACCAAGTCAACAATAACTTGGTTTGCTGGCTTAACATTTGTTGGATGTTATTTTTGATTTACTTTCATTTGGAATTTTATGTTTTAAATACATCCTTCATTTTATGCTGATCTGAAGATGTTATTTATCTCGATCTACTAATTAACTTTGTAGTTAAAGATACGACACAAATAGCTCCAATATCTTAGTACTGAGAGACAACATACAAATACAATAACAAAACTAAAAATCTCTAAGGAAGGATGGATAGATGTGCAAGTGAAAGGTAAGGAAGGGCATGGATGGGGTTTCCTAATGTCTCATAAATAGATTGCATGGCTAAAGTTTCCACAAGACCAAACTACACCTGTATAGTGTAGCCACCTTGACCGAGTGCATAGTCAATATAAATATCTTAAAAGTTTAAGATAATAACTAAATATGTACATTTTAAATATATTAATAGAGTTTATTCATTAGATGGTGAGCTTAACAGTTTCTTTTTTGTTGGAGGTATTTTAATATCTACTTGCTCAAATCTTGAAAATGAGCATTAACTGCACATTACTTGGAAGAGGAAAAATTGATAGTTGTGAGAATTTAGACTAGAAGTTGTACACTTTCATGTATTTTAAGTTAAATAATATCGACACTGGCTAAGCTCTAGGCAAAATGCATCAGAGACAAAAAAATGTCAAACCTTTTTTTTCGAATTCGTGAACACACGATAAGTTTTTGGCAGATTTTTGTGGTTTTTGACCATAGATTATCTAGATCATAAAGAACTAAAGTTGAAAATTTTGCAAAAATTCATAGTATTTTTGGATTTTTCAAATTTGGTCAATGGTACATTCTGTGTGGACCTTAGCCGTGTCCAATAGTACATGACTCTTTAAACAAAAGAATTGCAATATTATATAGTGTCAGACCATCAAATGAAAGGACAAGTACATGATATTTTAATGTGTGACTTTATCAGCAATAAATAAGATTGCCATACCTTCATTTGGAAGGAAACGACTATGTAGCTGACAATTGCTACCTAATTTGACAGTTATATTGCACTTATTAATTAAATAAAAAACCAAAAATAAATGTATTGTAAATTTAAATATAATTAAGCCAACAGGATTGCCCTGCGGGAAGCTGGTGTACGGTTCGCCCAGATTTTTATCACGCTGTCTCACGCCCTAAACTGGTTTTCCGAGTAGTTTATTTTGAAAAAAACCAACGTGTAGTTTTTGTGTTGAACTCGTGGTTATGATTCTCTTTGCAATGTCATTTTGTCTGCAGGTTTCATTTCATCATTCTTTTGGTTTAGTCTCCTATTCCTCTATTTTTTTAATCATACCCATCTCACCTGTGTACATTTAATTTGCATCTGTATATCCCATTTTCACATTGAAATCCTCCACCAAGTGGACGCAGCTGTTTGTGCTCTCCACTTACCAGGGATAACATTTATCCTACATTAAACCCTCTTGAAAATGTTTAAATCAACATAGACCTTGGAAGCACACATAAATCACTTGAGCACGACAAGCATTTTAATTAGCTCCATCGTCCACAGTCAACCACATCTGAATACATTTTTGGCATATCCTGGAAAAGTGCAGGTTTAGGATTGCTCCTTTTTCTCCTGGGCTATTTAAAGTGACGAGATGATGATGTAGTTTTGAATTCCCTTTTCATATTTTGTCTATTTTTTTATTATACGATTTTAGTTTGAAGAAACAATTTTAGATTCTATTTATGTATGCTTGGTGAAGAGGGAATTTGATGTTGAATTTATGTAATTTCTTTTTGCGGGAGAAGCCGTTTCAATATATGTTGGTTCATCTATCATGGAAGACCTAAAGGGAAATGATGAGATCAATGTAAGGGATCATTTAGCGCAATAGAGATAAACCCTAATGAAAGTTCATATATGCCTCACGTAAATGCTCAAGGGTCGGGTTACTTGAGAATAATGACAGGAACAAATTGTGTGTTGCATAGGATGAGGTTTTCGATACTAGCTATATTTATTACTACCTGAACAAGGTGATAATATGTTGCCTAAATTCCTCAAATATGTTTATTGTTGTTGGCTACAAATTTCTGGCAGGAGCTACAGCTTTCATCGCAAGCTAATAGATTTATGGAAGACTCTGTAACAACAAATAGATAAAAATATGCTCACATTTTGTAGTGCTTACAATTTTTGTTTAGAACATTTGAAAAATGTTTAGAAAAAGTTTCTTAGGTCGAAGCTGAGAAAGAGAATACCAAGAATGTAGCATAGAGTCCCTTGCATCTTGCAACATAAAGGTGAATCACACAGAATGGTTGTAACAGCTTAACAACCTTAGCACAAGCAAACTACAAAAATCAATTTTTTATTATTAGTTCAGTCCAAGCTTTTAAAAAGAAAAGATGTTGTAAATGGTCTTTTATCACAGCGCCCTCAGTGTTTTCCCCATGTTTTGAAAGGGTTCATTTTATCTCTTTTACTATTATGTTTTGTTTCATTTATTTTCTGGATTTCATTTTTCTCCTTATTGCAGATGATAACTCAATACTCTCGTTCTCATTTATTTGCAGAAATTTTCACCATAAGTTCAATAATTTTGGTTTATATTTCCTACTTAATAGGAATTCTTGCCTCTAGTTTTATCTGCATATTTTATTTGTGGCGAGCTTGTTATGTTGTTAAAATAGAGGCTTAATTTGGAGTTAGACAAGAGTTTCTTCACCCATTTAAACTAAAATATTGCTAGCGGTTTGAGATGACAGATGTAAAGCATACATAACTTATGAATCATATTTTGCAAATGTATTTGTGCAGAGGAAAAGATGTTATATGTGGTTTTGTTTATATCTTCTTTACTCTGTATAATTTAATAAATAAACCTCTTTAGTTTACACATTCCGGTCTTGAAATCAAAATATCAGATTTGTTAGAGCAAGACAGACTCCTATATATTGCTTGTTGGAATATTTCTAGTTTATACTGTTCCAATTTTGCAAACACCAAGTATGTGGACTTCAACATAAATTTTGTAGTTTTATTTCGTCGGCATTAGCTCGCAGCTCTTTATTGTTTTTATAAAATTAATTGTAATATGTTTGTATCCAAATCTATTTATCTTCAAAATCCTTTTTTGGTTTGTTTTGTTATAGAAATGGAATCATCACGTGAATTTGTTGAAATGGAAGAAACTATTTTTGAAATGTCAATAGGAGAACAAAGATTTCTTAATGAAAATTCAACTATAAGCATCTTCAGGCCATTGTATGAACCTGGGAAATCTGATCCCATTGTAGTTTACCTATGTTTGCACTTGCACTACGCCTCTTGCAGAAAGAGAGATTTTGAAGTTTTTGGACTCTTCTTGTTAGGAAAACCTTCCACTCTTTCCTCTTCTTATCTAGCAAAATAGAGTAAATTTCTATAGAGTCTTGTCTAAATTCTCGGTCCTCTATTTCTCATCTTTTGTGTCAAAGTATATTTTTGATTATTAGTTCATTCCAAGTTGTGTTACATAAAAGATCTCACATAACTTACAAGGTGCCTTCTTTACGTATTTAGAACTCATGGTCTACCATGATTGTCAACAACTACAGTTGTCCAAGTTGTAGTCTTTCCAGTTTTACTTTACGTTATGCTAGTCAATGCACAGTTGTATTCAAGCCTAGTCATTAGATGTAAAGGTGGTCAATAAAGTTCCTACATAGATTTAGCGATTTCCAAAGTCAAATCCCTGCAAGTCCTTCTCATAGAACCTGCCTTCACTTTCAAGTGCTTTTGTAAAATGAAAAAGAATCTGTACAAAAATTTTAGAAAGAAAGAAGAATCTCATCTATAATTGCTCTCAAATTAATTTTGGGTTTGCAATGTTACTTTCCCCATCATTTTAAATACTTCTATTTAGGTTTTTCCCTTCCCTCATTTAAGCCAACTATTTGTATCTTAACTATTTTTTCTTTTCCTCTTCTACAAGTTTAGGTGTCCTCCTCCAAAAAATAGGAAAAAATACAACATTTCCTAATGTGCTCCACTGATATTTGTTGCTTTGGTTTTTATGGAGGACCTACATAGAATAAAGTCTGCCAAAACTTTATGTCAACTGTTCCATGTTCAATTTTCTTATATACAATACTTCCTTCTGTAACCACCTGAATTCGGTCTGTTTCAACTGTAGACCCTATTTGCCCTAAGTGTGATCATACCCTCGAGTTATGTCCAAATGACCCTGTTACTGCTTGGCATAATTCTTTTAATCAATTTAAAGTCCTAGGTGATTTTTATCACTGATCTATATTATCTATTGTAGCCATACAATTCAAATCAATATCGACCAATCGGATCAAATCAAAATCAAACATGGCTATAGTATTTAATTATGAAGGAATTAAATAAATCCCTATATCAAGTATCACTTGCAATCCAACCCATTCCCCTAGCCTATTAATTTAATTAAAATGGCTATAGTCCCCTAATTATTAAAAAGCAATTATATTGTTTTAATAATTAATTCCTATATTTCTAAATGAATTAAATAA
>MU224017.1:1393004-1407287 GCA_018584345.1 Thuja plicata
ACATATGTATATATATATATATGTATATATATATATATATGTATATATATATATATGTATATGTATATATACATATACATATACATATACATATACATATACATATACATATACATATACATATACATATACATATACATATACATATACATATATATATATAGGATTGCAGAATCAAGAATAATGATTCCTTTCATCCTCCCTATGTTCTGGCTACACAAATATCTCACAAACTACCTCCAAGATTTCTCAAATATCTCATAATGCCTACATTTGCCATCAATTTTAGGTGAACAAGATAAATCTATTGATATTAAGATAAAGGTAAATCTACCATAGTGGGTTCTTGCTAGTGAACGAGGGGGAGAGAGTGGAGTGGATTACATTCTCTCCTCCTCATTCATAGGGATATTAAGCCATGATACCGTTCATCCAACTGTTCCTCGCATGTCAATATGAACCTTATAATACAAGTATACAATTATGCTCAATTCTAAAATCCATATTAGTGATAGGATGAACTTTATAGTTACTAACATGGAGCTCCCTACAAATTATGTTGCTAATTAATTTGGAAAAAGATTATTAAACTCAGGTTGGTTTCTAGTAAGGATGAGATTTTTGTGGGGTGGTTCTCGTAAACTTCTTACATGTACATCGGGGTTCTCTCACTTACGTCTCTAATGCCTGGACAACTAGATCTCATTCACAAGATTGGCACTGTTAAATAAAGGAAAATGTTCAAATATATTAGATATTATAGCCGTAGGGGTTGTTAGTTGCACAGAAATGTTAGAGGCCCAGATATATAATCTCCAACTCTGTGGGCAATCGAGTGAGGAAACCTGGCATGATCTTTCCCTCAAGTCATTGATTTCTCCAAGTAAAATGGTAGTGAAAGGGTGAACTTCATATTAATAACTAAGTTGCTAGTTTGGAATTGGGTTTGAGAACCTGGTTTGCGAGTATTTGATGTGTTATGGGTTTGTTTGTCTTTCGTTAGTACAAAAACAACATAAAAATTCTATATGCAGCCTAGAAGCATGAATGAAGATTAGAATGTCAGATAGTGTCATATAAACAACAAAAACACCACAAACAACAAGCTTCATTGTCCCATTCAACACTCTCTAGAGGGACCATAAGTAAACTAAACACTATAGAAAACAACAACATTATACACCTAACTCCTTGGAAGCATAACAAATCAATTTGGGCATGATTATCTAGTAGGAATGGGTCTAAAACACACTCACATTCATACCCACCACCTAGAACTCAAAACTTGTAAAAAAATTTTTTTTTACTCTATGACAGAAGTTAGGCAAGCCCTCCATGTCTGGGTGTTGGCTGTGATCATTTTTCATTCTTGGAGGTATTGAACAACAAGGGCTATGATAATATTTCCTCTGCCCTGCATTCATTTTCTAGTTGCTCTTCAAGCAAGGTAGGAATTGTAGTTATTAAATTTTTGAAGTGAGCTAATTGTAGCCACTAAATGTGAAGTAATTGGTAGATATTTCAATAGATAGATTTTTTTTTAACTTTTGAAAGTGATCTCAGAAATTGTAGTATATTCCAAATGGGAATTATGCTAGTGAAAGGAACGAACAAACTAACTATACATAGTGTTCAGATAAGAATTTTTATAGCTCCTGATTGTTTGAAGAAGTTTTAATTATATTTTTGATGTAGCACTATTGAGAATACCGGAGTCAGATTGTGTTAAGATGCCATATGAGTCATTAAAATAACACATGAAATTAGTAAACCAAAATGGTAGGCTTTTCAATTTACAATCGAAGTTCATTAGCAATTGGACAACCGCAGAATTTTTTTTCATGGAATATGGTTAATAAATGGTTTAAGCAGATTTTTGCATTTGACACTGACCAGGTCCATTTCAGGCTCTGGCTTGAAAGATTTTAAAAACTGTATTTCAAGATATAATGTATTTTCATCATTTCTAAAATCCAGAATATGATCAATATGAATATCCATAAAAAAATAGAATATTGTGATGCAATAGTACTATCACCTCGTGAAACATACAATAGGGTAAGTTATAACAGATGAAAATGTTTCAAAGACGTCTGAAAAGTCTTCATCCAAATCTAAGTTCTTTATCACTGAATGTGTTGTAGACCTGAATGTGAAGTTGTCATCGTCCATTATAAAACAATAGGCCTACATCTATGGATGATGAGAGTTTTACATTCATATGAATTTAGAAATATGTATGAAAACTTGATCTCTCTTTTTCTGTGGGCACAATTCCATATTGAAATTTCAAGAAAACTATCAAAGTTTCAGGCAGTTTTGAGAGGAAAATATTGGCGGTTTGATGGATGTCAAAATATCAGAGTTTCAGGCAGTTTTGTGAGGAGAATATTATATTTTTGATTGATGGAGTAGGCATAGAGCCTTCTTATAAGGATTTTATTCAATGTCTTACGTGTGGTGCCGTGATTGTTGCTAGCATACTTATATTTAATACTTTACATAAATATGCTTATAGATGTCCTTCTTGAGGTGCCTATTGCACCTTATGTATATATGTACATATATACATGTATGTATTTTTTTAACCCCATTTTATCTTTTTGTCAAGTCCGTTGTCTTCCCATTTTTATTTGAGGGTTTGCGAATGTGAGAACCTTTCTTCCGTGTTGAAGATCATGTGAGGGTTTGCAAATGTGATTGCTTTGAAGATGTGTTTAACAATAATACTAGAATTAGACATAGCCTAGAATTAGCGAAGTTAAAAAAAACTTTAAAGTATGGGTGATAACAGTAATACTAGAAATGGACATAGCCTAGCAGTGCTTTAAAGTGTTTTTTAACTTCGCCTTTTCTATCCTTTTGTTTATTATAGAGCCCAATGCACTACTCATGCCTTGTTTATTTATAATATATTTGCAATCATTCTGTCTAGATGATACAAAACATATTGCCATATATAATAAACAAAACCAAGACGCAATTCCAGGCAGCATCCACTCTTGTTTTTTTCAAATTCAATGTTAATCATTTAATAAAGATGTGTTTAACAGTAATACTAGAATTGGACATAGCCTAGAATTGGCGAAGTTAAAAACCACTTTAAAGTATAAGGGTGATAACAGTAATACTAGAATTGGACATAGCCTAGCAGTGCTTTAAAGTGTTTTTTAACCTCACCTTTTCTATCCTTTTGTTTGTTCTACAGCCCAATGCACTGCTCATGCCTTGTTTATTTATAATAGATTTGCAATCATTCTGTCCAGATGCTACAAAACATATCACCATATATAATAAAAAAACTCGAGGTTGTTAATGGTTGTTTATCATAACTTTGAGACATAGTAAAAATTAATCAATTTATTACTATTACAATGTTCACGTCCCCACCCAGTTTCTGAGAATGGGGAGAAAATGCCCCCCAGGTTCTATCACAAAAGGTATCAACCCCAAGATGGCCTTGCAGAGCAAGGAATGCATAGATGTTCCTTGACTAACCCAGGGTGGCATGGAGTTCCAACACCAAACAGTTGATAACTTACAAAAAATATAAAAGAAATAAATCTAAACACCCTGAAATATTTATAGAGTTATAGTTGGCCCAAATTTAACTATCTTAGGTTCAAAGGCATATTTATATCTCAGAAGAAAGTGCCATAATTGTGAAAAGTGCCTTCATACAAACTTTTTAGCAGTTGCTAGTGATATAAAGATTCGGCAACAATGACCAAAAGGAATATTAAAAGGATTATTGAGAAATCCCTCAAAGGAGATGTGCACTGTTTTAGATAAAAATTATTTTTCCTTTTGATTCCCCTACCAAAGTCTATAGAAGGAAGGAATCAAGATGTGCACTGTTTTAGATAAAAAAAGGCTTTGTCCTCTTGATTCTCCCATGAAATCCTTCTTCAAATTCGAGAACATGCGGTGGTGTGATGAGAGTTTGGTGTTGGTCACTAAAAAGTGATGGATGGAATATAAACTTTTAAAAAATATGAGGGTCAGCTATCTAGAAAAATAAAAAAAAATAAATTATGTAAATATTTGGGCATGGTGTTGCAGATGGTTTGTATGTTTGAAAATAAATCCTTCCTTTAAGACTTTATGCTCCATTTTTGTTTGGGCAGAGAATTGTGGTTGAATTTTTTAGAACCCTGATGTAGCTACTACTCATAGAAGGGCCTACCAACTATAGTCTAATAAAATATCTTTATCTCTATGCATATCTTACAACCATGACATTCCACGACACCACATTGCAATCTACCAAACTATTCATTGTCAATGCTTCCACACTTTTGCATTTCCAACTACAACAGCTGACATAAATCCTTATCTTCAATGGATGTCCATATCTTGTGCGTGTTATGCAATCACTGCAGTCCAATTATATTATTTAATAGGTGAACTCTATTTGCATTCTATTTCTACACTTTTCATTTTATGATCATAGATCACTGTCTGAACGAAACCTCAATAATAAAATATAGATTAATTCAAAATTTGGGATTGGATGATGAAAATCTCTAATCACAATAGTCGCCAAATAAAGGAAAAGAACACATAAATCCAAAATCCACCACCCTTGATTTTTAGGTTGGACCCCAGCAAGACAGAAGCATGGGCCTCCTCACTTTTAGACTTGGGCCAAGAATTGGCCCATATCTTTTATTTTGTCTATTTTTATCGCTTATGAATTATTTGTGCCAATAACATGGCTGATTAATCTATTTTACACTACCATCATTTCAAATCATGGTAAGAAAAAAACTCTAATATGAAAATATTTTATCAACTATTATAAACCCTTACGAGTATTCGAGCTAATAGCGCACGTTTCATCTGTTCTCACATTGAAGCTTTCATTGAGATGGACAAGATCAATGGTATGATAAGTTTTTTACAATCGTATAAATATAGACTCTGCACTTGCTTTTAGGCTTATTTGGATGATTTATTCAATTGACAAAATGTGCAGGTGAGAAGCTCAAACTGAATCTAAAGGTAATAGGGGCATGATTATCCGTAACTGGCACATACTCATTGAAAGAAGCCCACAATATTTAAGGTTTTTGCTGCTACCATTGTAGAAAAATGAGATAAAATAACCACACAGATGTATGGCTCAAAAGTTTTTCGGGTAAGCCAATCATGAATAATAGTTAGTCTATATTCCTTTTTTAAGTCTATGGAATGCTTTGCAGATCCATGGTATCAAGTTGGGTTTTTTCTAACGACGGGAATGAATAGTGCGTATGTGTTGGGATACTCAGGGATGATAATGGTCCCGCTCTCATTTCTCTCTATGTAAATGTCATTCTATCAAAGACTCAGAGTTACATCATATCAAAGAAAACAACCTTTAAAAATCCACTAAGAAGACTCAAAGTTACATGAGTAATGTATTTCATATTTAAGCCACTAAGAAGACTCAGAGTTACCCAAAAAAACTTACCTTTCAACTCTTCACTGTTATAACTAATACCACTTTGCTGTAACCAAGAAAGCGTGCCACAACAAAGAATGATGAAGTGAAATGGAGGCGCAGAGATCACATTTGCAAACCCTCAGACAGATCACATTCGCAAAGCAAAGATCACATCACAAACCCTCGGAGAGATCACATTCGCAAACCCTTCAACGCGGAAGAAATTCACAAACCCTCAAAACAAAATGGGAATACGCGGACCCGGCGGAAAGATAAAATGGGGTTAAAAAAACAAGATGGGAAGATGCCGGACCCGATGAAAAGATAAAATGGAGTTAAATTAATCAAAAACCTGAATTTAATTTTGAATTCCACCTATTTGGTGGGAAGATGGTGCCGCCCATTTTTGGGTCAAAATCGGGTTTCATCTGCCAAAACTAGAATTTCATTTTCGGCAACCAAATGGTGGATTTGAGGAAAAAGTGGAAGTGACGCACCCAATTTCAGTCCAATTCTGCCAAACAAATGGGGCCTAAGACTCAAGAAGGTCTTCCTAATTTCTTAGGCTGACTTCATCCACCAAAAACCTTTTGCTGAGTTGAGTGAATGCCTTCAGTTTTATAGGAAAATACACCACTTTTCATGCATCAACATAGAAAGGAATTTGAAATCCATCCACACAAAAATGACATGAAGCAGGGCTTATCTAGATGAGATGCCCACTAATTGGTGGACCCCAATATCTAAAAAAACAATATGACGTCGACAAACATGTAGGACCACAACATGTGGTGTACTACTTTCAGCGAAAAGAAGATATGGAGAATAACTTTTTGATCACGGGAAGTATAACCTATGGTTACTGTCAGGTTGTAACCTTACCCCTTAATCTGTGGTGTGATCCATGTCAATCAGTTTCTAACCGAGTGATTGATAGCTTGGATGAGTGATAGACTCACTCATTACTCATCTCTATCCACCTCTCCTTCAACACAGCATGGACAAAAGCAGTCATCATGAGGATCAAGTAAAAAACATGAATGAACTGGATGATCTCATTCTTTCCACATAATTTTCATTGTTTGGGATTTACAGCTGCCATAGATCCCTTGAGTTTTTGCATTACAATTTTTGAGTTCCTATCAGTAAGTAATAGTTTGGATCCATATGAGATGTTGGGAGTTATGCAAATTTTGAATTCGTGCTCCAATTGTCCAGTTTTGAAACATTGAATCTGCTCCCTGAGGTCCATAACTTAGACAAACATTTCGATTAATGAGATTATCATGATATGAACCAGACATTAATTTCCATAGGACACCTTTATATACCGAGAAAGGAAAAGAAAAATATTGTGGGTATGGTCCTTGAAAAAAATCTATGGTAGTTTGGATTCCCTTTTCATGATGAAGACATCATTCTGGTCTTCGTATATGAGGATTCAAAAATTGTTTAGGAATCTGGAACCTAATTTCTTGAGATAAATCATTTGTTGGATTTGATCATCAACTGGTTCATCTTGTCTTGCAATTTGAAAGAAACTACTTTGATCCCAAGTATTTGGTGTTGTCAAAATTCTTTTATCTTGAACCATTCTTAATCTATCATAGAGATAGTCATTTTCTAGATCAAAGTTTTTTCTATTTCTGTGGTCAAATGGATTATTGCTAAATTCTAGACAACTTTCTTCAAACCATATTTCTTCTCTAATTATATTGACTCTAACATTGCTAGAGGCTGAGAAAGGTCCTTGACGAGAATGACAGTCAGAAAAATATTACTTTTTCTTGGAAGATCCTCAATGTCAAAATAAAAATTATTTAAGAATTGAGCCCATCTTAATAAACGTCCTTGAATTACCATTTCTTTTGAGTCCTTATAAAAGAATCCTCTTAGATTTTGCAAATCACTTCTGATTAGGAATTTATGATCAGCGAAAAACATATGAAAAGATTTCAAAGAATTAATCACAGCTAAGATTTTGTTATGTGTGTTGTGATAATTAATTTCACTTCCTTTGAAACTACCAGAAACATACCTGACGATCTCTTCTTATTATTGGGGTGTTTTTTTTATTTTAGTATTTAAGCCCATGAATGCTCACTTGCATCTGTTTCTATAATCTTAGGACCATTAACTGGTAGACACAAAGATAGAAGATATGCACATTTCCTCTTAATACATTCAATTAATGCATTGTGCTTGTCCATCCAAGCTAGAGGATTTTTCTTCAAAAATTTGTTCATCTCAGCTCTATCCTGTTCAATATTAGAATAAAACCCTAAAACATAATTGACAAGAACAAGAAACCATTGGAGCTCTTTTAGATTAGTAACCTGAAGATTGGCAATTCGTGAGAAACTATGTTGTTGTGCCTCCATTTTCCCCCTCGGAAGAAGATGATTGCCAATAAAAATGATGGAATCCTTTGGAAAATTGCTTTTAGAAGGATTGACAATAACACCATGCTGTGTAGAGATCTGAAAAAACTGACGCATGTGGTTAGGATGACCACAAGGACTTTGACTGAAAACAAGAATATCATCAATGTAAGGTAATAGAAATTTAAAATATTTACGAAAGATGATATCCATAGACTGAAATATACTAGGATTAATTTTAATCCTAAATGGAAGGACATTCCATTCATAGACCCTAAGGAACTGAAAATGTTATTTTATAATGGTCATTAGGATGGACAAATATTTTCTAGAATCCCTTAGTGAGATCAAATTTGGAATAGATATTACTAGCTTAAATGGTCTTCCAAATATAATCCTTACTAGGTAAGAGATGTTGATTATCCCACAAGAAATTGTTAAGAGGATTGTAGTTGACTACGAGCCTTTTCTCCTGTAGTTCATTTTCATTTCATCAAATTTTGAAACATACATTTCATGACATGAAAATGGTGATATCAACCCAAGTGCTAATAAATCTTCAATTTCATTTTTACACAATTCAGATTCGTGAGGGCTCATTAGGAAGTGATTGGATTTTTCCCTGGATAATTATTCATTACCTTCTAAATCTTCTTTAACAACAATCAAAAAATAAGATTGCGCTTATGTTTTTTAAGATCCTTGGTCATGATAGATTATTCAAACTGATCTTTTATCTGTTCTATTTTAGGTTTGATGCAGAGACTAATGGATCAACAAAAAAATCTTCTTAGAAGAGACCCACAAAACTCCTTTCTTTTGTAACAACACACAAAATCTTTCTAATAGATGGATCAACACCATAGACCCAACCCACTCACTAGATCTATCAGTGGTCAACACTATGTCATTTTCTACCACTAGGCTCCACACCGTTAAACCCCTCAACCATGGATCCCTACTTCAAATATTGACCCCAATCCCTCTCAGGATCTCAACATTCTTAGAGCAGCCTAACACCAAGTTCTACCACCTTCCTGTGCAGAGTTTTAATTCCCAACTCCAAACTACTTATTCTAGGTCTTACCTACTAGCCCAGTCCAATGGGTAATCCTTGGTTCTCCACAAATTCTTCCATAACACTAAAAAAAAAAATATTGATTTGAACACCCTTTCCCAAATTTTTCAACATATGTCAAGCTCAGCTACTATTTCTTTGAGCCAATTGTGTAGACCAATACTCTGCCACCCATGCAATTAGGCCTAATAGCCTCCATTAATAAAGAAACCCATATAAATAGTTACCTCCTGCCCTCCAAAAAATGAAACAGTCTTGACTCATGGTGCAAATCCA
This sequence comes from Thuja plicata, assembly GCA_018584345.1. Taxonomy (NCBI): domain Eukaryota; kingdom Viridiplantae; phylum Streptophyta; class Pinopsida; order Cupressales; family Cupressaceae; genus Thuja; species Thuja plicata. The sequence goes on from MU224017.1 coordinate 1,402,168, forward strand.
CATATTTTCCAATTTATTTGAGGCACTATATAGATTTTACCCTTCATGTACCAAACCCTCACTTTTAGGGACACCAACCTAGGGTTTTCAAGATCTCGGCCTTCCAATCACTTCTAGAACCTCCCATTGGTCATTTCACATTGTCCTCCACTATATGGATAAAATCAACCATCAGATACCGCCCTTGTATGGCTAGATCATCTATTGCTAGACCCTTGGCACTATTTTAGTGCAATGTCAAGGCACAATTCCTCTCTCTCTCTCTCTCTCTCTCTCTCTCTCTCTCTCTCTCTCTCTCTCTCTCTCTCTCANTCTCTCTCTCTCTCTCTCTCTCTCTCTCTCTCTCTCTCTCTCTCTCTCTCTCTCTCTCTCTCAGGTATTATTGTTATAATATAATTATTAATAAATATAATACTATTATACAATAGTAATATAAATAGTAATATAATACTAATTTATATTTATTACAATTATACTAATGTATATAATATAATATATTACTAATATAAATAATAATAATAATATATTAATACTTATAATTCTAAATATCATACTTATATTAATATTATATAATACTACTATTATATAATGCTAATATAAATAATTATATAATACTAATGCTATTATTATCTTATATAAATATATAATATTAATATTATAAAAAAAATTAAATCTATAATATATAACCTAAAAAACTAAAATCAAAATTGAAAATAGCATTGAAATTGGGCGGGACGTATCGGATATCCAATAATATCATATATGCAAAATTATCGGATATGCGATATTTTTTTTGATATTCGATTAGCCTTGGTATTTTCCTTGGGTTTTGGCTTTGCAATGCAAAATGTGGATTGTCAACCTAAAAGACATGTTCACCATATTTCCTCTATTCTCAGACTTTGACCATGTAGCTGACGACCCTTTTTACACTTGAAATTGATGCAACAAAAAGGGTTTCCTAAAGACTTTATCCGATTTCCATCAATATAATTGCTATCAGATTATGAGTCTAGTAAGTAATTACTTATTTTCTAATTGATTTACTTCTAAAGTCCTAATTGACATACAGACTGAAAAACAACTATAACTTTCAAACGGTTTAATCTTTTTGAAAGCTGAAACATGCATCACATTTGATGCTTCACCTACTATAAGAAAAAAAAGTTTTCAATTATGTAAAGTTTAGAATTAGTTAATGTGGTTAGACACAAGATTTTTTTTATTCTGAATAGGTTGTAGCAAAAAATTCATAATTAAATATTTATTTAGGAAAAAATTACACAAAAAGATGCGTCACACCTAGGTATGAGTCTATTACTTATATCTAGAATCTTGTGAAAATATATCATCATTTGATTGTGATTAAGGTGGTCAGACATACATGTACTTTTTTATCTTTTTCCTGAAATTATCATACTACTACATTGAAATTTAAAGCTTTCAACAATTAGATTAATTTTTTTTTTTAGAAAAGGGCTAGTAGTTTAGAAACTACATTGAATTTCCTATAGATTCTATTCTTACAACTTTTTCACACAAGGTTGATAAGATGTTGAACTTTTTATGTCAAGATGACTAACCCTAATTTTTTTATTTTTCATTACCACTTAAGCCCATAACTTGGCATACTGTGATCCTGCACATACCCAAGAACCCTTCTCTAAAGAGGTATCTTTACCATCTCAACTAGAATTTCAATATAGATACCCATTTTAGGATTAACAAGGAAAAGAGACTACAAAATAGGATCCGTGCTCGATTAAAATTTCTTCTTGACTGTCTTCATACATGAGGAAATCCTACCACCACCCATCAAATGGGACCCAATAAGGGTCTTTCCCTTTCCCTTACCCAACAAATGAGAAGAACCCCCTAATTTAAATTTTCTCTTAACATCATAACTGGGGCTGTAAGAATGAGGGAGAAACCCTTTAGATGTGATATAATATGAGTCATATTCATCTAAAACAACAAATCTTTGGTGGATCAAGGTAACCTTTATAGGGTTTTTGCATTTTCCTAAATGAAAATGGGTCTCCGCATTAGATGAGACATCCTTCAGATCAATAGAGAAATAATCGTAATGGTGATGTACATTTTACTTAAATTCAATCCTGGTTTTGGGAGTATGATTCTTTTGGGCAGAAATGGATTTAGCGTACTCCATAATAAGGAGGATCAAATCCTCATGAATGATTAAAATAGAGGTTTTCTTGTATGAAGTTTCAAACTATGACACATGGATAAAAACAAATAAAAAGACATGGATATGAATTTATCGAACCCCTAAAATGGTTAGGTATGAAAAAATGGTAACTAAACAAACTGCATAAATGACCATTGAGTGCTACATACCACACTATGACATCTACTATGTCTTCCCAAGGAGAGTTGATGGTAGTTTTATCATACCCACTAGTAGTGGTCATTTTCACTAAGTTATCCCTCTCTCCTACCTCACAGAAAATCCCCATGGCCTCATCTGCACTCTTCCTATCCCTACGAAATTTTCTTCCTTCCACAAAAGTTTTAGACACCTTCACCATTTAATCCTTTAAGATCTCCAGCTCAATCGAATGAAACTTAATTTTCCATTGTTCTATCCTTCCATAAAAAAATAGATTTCACTTGTAGATCTAATCGATATAATTTATGAATATAGGGACTAAGGCCTCTTGTAAAAAGTTGACTCCAGACCACATGGTTCTACTGCCATTTTTGATATACACTAGGTACATCCCTACATTGATAACCCCCAGTATTGCATAGAGTGTTGAAGAAATATAAAACCACACAAATTCCACACCAGATCAAAAAAAAGGTTCATAAATGATGCAATGCCTTGGCACTTAATAATGAAGGAAGGACATATCAATGTACCACTTTGCATGAATTTGAAATTTGAGCTTATCATTTCCCAGGATGCCTTCGATTTAGAATTCATTGTAATAACTTTGAATGAGAATTTTAATTTCTTCTGGTATTATATCATTAATTTCCCACACACCATACTCTTTTGTGAGACCCCTAGGTTAGCCAACATATCCACGACCAAGATTCCTTGATGATAAACATGAGTGACAATATATTTATCAAATAAATTAAGCATATTAATGCTATCAAGAATTAAAGCATTAATGATTTAGCTAGGGGTTTGTGTCCATTTTAAGTAGTTGATTATATATAGAAAATCATAATCCAACCATACTTTTGAGAACCCCTTCAATACGACCGTCTTAAGACCAATGTAGGCTGCATAAGCCTTGATATAGTGGTTTGTCTAAGAACCCTAGGGGAGGGCCACTACTAAGAAAAACCTACTATTACAATTAAGAGCCACTTCCTCGCAACCAACAGGTCTAGGATTTCCTTTTTCTGCCCCACCAATTTATTCTTAAATGTGAGTGTTGCCCAAATTTCCCATCCTGTGCAGTTTGGCCTGTTTTGCCCTCACATTCATGCTCATTCTCCAAATTTCTTGCTTTCTGCTCTTTCCCGGGTTTTCCTCATTCAAATCCTATTTTTCCATGAAAAGAGGCGGTCATGTCCCTTTTTAAGTCATGTCTCCACTCCTCGCGCAGTCACCATCAGTTTTATGTTATGTCCTTTTATTGCGTGACTGCGCGACGAGTTGCAATCAAGGGTCATCGTGTAATCACGAGCCATATATGTCAAGTCGTTCAAGCTGCATGACTGAGTGGGTGCAGTGCAGAAGGTCATCACGTAGTCATGATGTCTATTTCATGTTAGGTTTCAAGGCTGCGAGTCAGCGACGAGTTCAAGAAAGACACCGTCGCACAGTCGCCGAGCAGTTCGGATAAGGGAAAGGGAGCTCGCGGGTGTGCGATTAACAAAAGCAAGGCTCGTCACTCACTCATCGAGCAATGACGATCAAGGTAAAGCAGCTCACGAGTGAGCGATTGGGGAAGGAGGAAGATGCCATCGCGCACTCGCAGCAGGGGATAAGGTAAAGTTTTAGGGTCAGCGACCGTGCGACTGAAGTGATTGTTCAACACTATCGCTCAGTTGCCAGTAGATAAAGGTGAACCCAATGCAGCTCACGACTAGGTGACAAGCTGAAGGATAATGTCATCACGTAGTCGCCGAGCAGTTCAGAGAAAGAGAAGGCAACTCACGGGTGAGCGACTGGAAGAAAGAAGTGTATGGTTGCGCACTCGCACATGAAATGTAAGCAGAGAATAAAGGCTCGCAAGTTTGCGACCAAGTAAGGAGAAAGATGCCGTCGCTCACTCGCACATGGGAAAAGGGAAAAATATGGAGAATAGAGATGTTTTGCTCAGCTTGCAGTAGTTTCAGAGGTTCGTCAGAATTCTAAAATTGAAGGAAACTATGCACAAAATAATCTGTCGATCCCAGGATTAGATTTGTTTCAATATCGATAATGAAAAGAAGTAGAAACATCAAATATTTTCTCAGACGGTGGAAAGATCAAATTTTATAAAGATCGGAGGATGTAGTTGATAAGTCTGCGGAAGAGTTATTGCATTTCAGAGACTTATGTGACTCTTCTAGATGGATAAGACTGCTTTTGAGAAGGGGGCATTTATGTTTCTATTTTGGATATGGCTTTGGTGTCATCAGCTTGTATTTTGTAGACTTGAAAAGGGCTAAGCGGTGGCTGGCAAGCCTTTTTTCTCTGTATCCGATCCTTGATATTTTGGCCCTCATAAATGACGCAGTTGGCTTTGAAATTGTATAAATATGAGCTGAAGACTCATTGTCGCCAGTTCTTCTTCTTTTTTGACTTGCTTGTTTTTGTAACTTGTTCCAAGTTCCTGACAAAGGAAAAGAGAATTTGTAACTCATTTTGAGAGATAATATGCAGAGTTTGAATTCCTGGGACCAATTTATTGATTTGTGTCACCCTTGTCTCTTTTCTGGTTGTTAGTATGCATTGTAGATGGTAGCTGGGTTAACTGTGGAAGACTTTATTTCCTCTTAATTCTATCCCTTTGTAGCATCTATTTGTAGAAGAGTATATTTTCTTGCAGGTTGTAGCTCGTGTCTTAGTTTGAGCTGTTAACTGTGAAGTCTTTCCCCTTAACTAGTTTCATCATGACCTTGTTATGAAATATTTATGCATGCCTATACAGGAG
>MU224017.1:1423204-1444161 GCA_018584345.1 Thuja plicata
ATTAACAATGTTATTAAGATCATCCATCTTTGAATCAAAAACAATGTCTACAGAATATGGTTGAGCTATAGTATTAGTATCATGTGTAGGTAAAGGATTGGTATAGATTTGAAGGTTTTGATTAGGATGAGAAAAAAATTTATTGCCATTACCATCAAAATTATCAACAGATAAAGCTTTAGAGTCAATTAAGTCTTGAATCTTATGCTTTAGAGAGTAACATTTTTTAGTGTCGTGGCCATTCTAGCGATGGTATTGGAAGAAAGCTTCAGAATCAAAGGATTTTGAAGCTATCATGGTAGGAAGAAGAGGTCAAATAGGAGGAAAATTAATCATGCTAGCACTTAACAACCTATTTATTATAGAATGTAAAGTTTCAGAGAGAGGAGTAAACATACGATTCATACGAAAAGTAGTAGGAGCGTTATTAGATGTAGCCGCAACTTGATCAACAACCGTATTCATTTTTTTATTAATATTGACATAGTTGTTAGGTTTCTAAAACTTATTAGGATTAGGAGCATTGTCACCCTTATCAACTGGAATAGGAGCCATGGGAGTGTTGCTCTCAAATTGACTCACTTGTAATTGATAATGGTGAAGTGTTGCACACAATTGTTGAAAGGAGGTAAATTCAGTAAGCAGAATCTTATCCCTAATATATTTTTGTAAATTTGCAATAAACATATGTTGAATATTAACATCAAGAACATGATAAGAAATATGATCATGCAAATTCTTAAATCTACCAATAAATTCTGTCAATTTTTCTTTAGTATTTTGTTTACAATGCATCAAATCAGATAAGGACACGTGCGGTCCAATGTTATTTTGAAATTATTGAATGAAGGAATTAGCAAGTTTAGGAAAAGAATCGATGGAATAAGGAGGTAAGGAACAATACCATTGTAAAGCCTTATCTCGAAAGGTTCTAGAAAACAACTTAGATAAAATCCTATGGTCATGAGCATAATCACTACAAAGGATTTGAAAAGTTTTAACATGAGTAATAGGATCACCTTTGCCATTATAATTCTCAAGACAAGGCATATCGGCTTGCTAAGGTATAGTAGCATGAATGATATCTAGAGATAAAGGACTACCCATATCACATGTAGGAATGCTAAATTTAGATTGAGTTAAAGATGCAAGTTGTTGTTGTAAAGATGACACAGTTTGAGCGAAACTAATGATTGTAGAATCATTAGAGGAAATAGGTGGCATAGCAATATTAGGAACACTAGGAAAAGTGCAAGAAGTAGCAGGAATAGAAGACACACTGGGTGGAGCATTAGGAACCACAGTTGGAAGAGGATTAGTATAAGTAAAAGGCACACTATGATATGAAGGTTGTGAACTAGGTAAAGATACCGGTGGAGAATTCACAGGAATAGGTGCACTTGGGAGAGAAGTTATTATCAAAGGAGTATAAGTAGGATTACTAGGTAGAGGAACATAAGAATGTCCTACACTAGTGACAATAGGTGTGACTCCTAACTCTTGAACTTCTTGAGCTAAGGGTTTAACATTCAAATTCACAAGGTGAGTAATACTACGCAAGAAATTAATACCTTGATCATTATCATGGAGAACTTTCTTAAGAGCCTCTATGGATTGGATAAAATCTTGATTATGGTTTTCTTGGATAAGCCAATTTCCCATTTTATCAAGTTCGGTTGAAATATTTTGCACTTGTTCAGGAGGAACCCTTAAAGCATCATATTCATCATGAGATGAGTGAGAAGAGTTATGCTCCATGGAAGGATTGGAATCATGAGTTATTAAATTGTCATCTGGGATCCTAAGGAAAGGATAGGAAGACTCGGGATCAAAGGAACCCATAAGTCTATGGCTTCTTCTAACAAGGATACTATAAGTAGGACTAGATGTGATAAAGCTCATACACCAATACAATGCCAATGAACTAACACAAAATTTTGGTCTATTGAATTGAAATGTAATTTGAAATAAAATGCAAGATCTAGCATACACATTGTAAATCTAACACCAAAAAGAAAGAGTTGTCTATCACGGGTTAACCAAAATGTAAGATAAGGAATTTTGATTGTTGTTTGTTTTGTTTTTTAAGAATTGATTATGTTTTTAAAATGTAAATTGTTCTTTGAATTTCCTAGATTGTATTGGATTCTTTTAACCTTGATTGAATTGAATTGATTTTGTATTGCAATTGTGATTAGGGAGAAGATAAGATTTTCCTTCCTTATTCCCAAATGCACAAATGGAAGATCCAAGTTGATCAACCCAAGGGAAGGGTTAATGCACAAATGAATCAACTATTTGGAAAGGAGGATGAAAAAGGAAATACCCTAAATTTTGTTAATTATATGTATGGAAATGATATATAATAGTAATTGAAGAGATAGGAGAAATGTACTAACCTTGAAATATTGCAGATCAAAGAATGATGTTTTCTGAGGTCTGTAGACAGTTTCTGGAAAATCTGATAGTTGTTGTCGAATCGAAACGTAGAGATGAACAAAACCTAGAAATTGGTTTCCGTTTCAATTTTGTCTTATGAAAAAGGTCAACCTTGACCAAAAAATGTCAACCCTGACCCAATAATGCTGACCCTGACCTGCATAGATCTGAAAGTGACTTTGTTCGTAGATCCTGAAAGTTTACCGAAAAGGGTATCCAGATCTGGGTTCAAATCTACTATTCTGTACCTGTACCTCCAAGAAAAAGGAGATTTTTTTGTTGTGGGGGAGGGGTTTTCCTTGGTAAAACCCTAGTTTTGGAATTAACCTCAAATATATGTAATTGAAATTGCATAAATGGACAGAGTAAATGCATAAATTCACCTTGCTTGAAAAAGTCCTTGTGGCAGATTCGAATCCTTGAATCCACAAGTATGATTCAAATATAGAATGTAGAAAGGTAGGATGTCTTCAATCTCTTTCTTGTATATCTCTAACACCAAGTCTTGAATGGGTTCTTGAATTTGGAAAAGGCTTGGAAGAAGGTGGATGGAGAGATCACCAAAAGGGCACCTTGTGGCTTCAATCCTTCAATGGCCTCCAATGGATCTCCTTCATAGAAATGGATACTTGAAATGGATGAATGCTTGCTTGAATTTTTTCTTGATTTATTTCTTTAAATTCACTTGATAATGCTTGATCTGAATTAGGAATGCTCGATGATAATTCTCAATCTTGCTTCTTAGACTTAGAGAAAATGAGAGAGAAAGCTTCCCTTTTATATGAAATTAGGGCACAATCTTCTAAGGAGGCCTACATAGGAGAATTAAAATCCATTAAATCCTTTACCCCTAGGAGAGGACCTATATTAAATATAATTTCAGAATCAATGCTTCAGAACCTGAAACAGCTGACCCGGAAGCGGGAAATACTTTTTGCAAAGCCCAAACTCCTGAAACTGCAAGACCCCAGGATCTAAACCCTCGGTCAGGGTCAAGGTCGAACCTGACCTAGGTCAGGGTTGAGGTCAACCCTGACCTAGGTCAGGGTTGAGGTCGACATAGACCTAAAATGTCAACCTTGACCCTGAAGCCCAGAATCACCAGTCTGCCATCCAGAATGCAGAAATCAGGGCAAACAAGAGTGAAAAGAGGAACATAATAGGGAGGAATCCATGTCAAAGTTAGGAACCCATTCAAGGCACTTTCCATGACCCCAAACCACTTACTTGGAAGGCTAAACAGGTCTACAATGGAAGTGCTTCCATTTTCTGACTATACAGTTAGTATTTTCCAAATGAGTTGGGTATCTATGTAATCATAGATTATTTATTAAACACATGGAGAATTCTTGTATCTTCTATTTGTGATAGATATAGAGTAGAAGGAATCCTAAATTTATTGAAGGGAGACAATAAAAATTTAGAGATGGAAAAATAATATCATACTTTTACGCTCCATTAGGAAAAACTATAACTTTAGTAGTGACACTTGATATTAATAAAGATCAAAATGTGTTAATTGAATTAGATGGAATTGATGTAGAGAATGTTCTAATGGATAGCCAAGGTAGCCAAACCAGGTCAATCAACTTAGATAATAATACCATAGATGATGTCACTGATAATGTTGTAGATATTGTTGCTGACATTATTGGTGATGATGTTGTTGGCAATGTTTGGAGTAGGTGATGATGGTGGAATTAGACGAAAGTGGAAAAAATAAAGAAAACTAGGCCACAAGTGGTATTTGAAAAAGAAATTTAAGATGGATTGTGTTTCAATGTACCCAATTCTTGGTAAAGTGCCAAATCCAGAAAATGGTAAAGCTATATAAGAATGCAAGTGTAGGGTTTTTAGTTAGACACTTAAGAGATAAAAAGATTGCAATTGAAATTGGGGACAATTGAAAATAATATTGATAAGATGTATGAGAAACAAATCATAGATGGAAACAAAAAATTAGTGATTAGATGGAATAAAAGGCATAGTGTCATCATGTTAGGTGTGAACAAGAATATATAGTGTATATGGAAAGAGAGAACACACCAGTATGCATAGTTTCACTTAAGTATCAATCTAAAAATAAAATAACATAAGAAAATATGTGCAAAAATATTTAGTTGAGTTGTATTTCTAATATTTTAAGCAGAATTTTTCCTATGAAAGACTACCTTGATTTTGGTATTTTATTAAAATTTGTGAATGTTCCAAGATATATTGAGGCTCTTTGGTAAGTAAACTATGGATGGGATTTGGTAAGATATCTTGCTGAAGTGAAAAAATATGATCTATAGGAAAAAAAAAAGAGTCAAACTATACTGCATTATGTTTAGATGAAGTTATAGTTGTAGACACTTCCTGGATATGTATGTATGTGTATACTATAGAGAAACATGTCTAGCAACCTCATCTACTCTGTTTTTTTAAGATGATGGAGAGTTCTAGAATGCAAATTTGTATGTAGTTAAGAAATATTTAAACAAAATGTTCAGTATGAATGACTTTACAATTACCAAAAACTTGGTGTGTGTAGGAGTAGATGGAGGTGTAGTGATGCAAGGTCATATGAATAGTCTTTGTATAAAGATACAAATGAGTACTACATGATACAAGGTTCTCATTCACTACAAGCCCCATTGAATTTAACATTTACAATTGTGAGCAGATATGATATGGTACCTAGAGTTGAAGAACTAGTTTACAAGCTCTAATCATACTTATATCGATGTCCCAAATGTTTTGGGTAATTTTCAAAATTTGTTTAGGGAACTGAGAGAAATACCAATTTGATCATTCTTTTCCCTTGTATGAGACAATTATAATATTCTTTCCTACAATAATGAGGGTTTATTTGAACACTTTTTCTAGGGACACCCCTTTTTTGCTAGATAATGATTTTTGAAGATTAGAAGTCATGGATTAAAATTCAACTGCTAGAGAGTATGAGATATAATGAAAAGTTAACTATGGAAAAGGGAAAAGTGGACAGTGAAAAATTTTAGTTTGTGGATAATAATGAGTTTTTTTCTTCTAATGCCTACCCTAGGTTCAGATAGATGGGGGAGGGAATTTGTGATGGGAATAAGAAGAGGTCAAGGTGGATGGGGCGAAGTGATAATTAGATTAAACTCAATTTTAAAGGGATTGTAAAGAGTAATTTTGGGGGTTGGAAGTGGCAATACTTTTCAGAGACTCGAGGAGCCAACTGGTGTTTCTTTATACTTTCAGCTTTTGTCAAGCCATAACTATTAGTGTTGAGGTTTAGGATTTATTTTGAGATGTGGCTCTTGCTAAGAATAATTTATCAAAGAGGCTATGGTTTGAAGGTGATTTTAGGTTGTTGATCAACATTGCACAAGGTTAAGATTTGAAGTATTTGAGACTTGAAGTCATGTTAGATGTTATTTTTTCCTCCAAAAATATATTTACGAGATAAAATTTACATATGTGACATATAAAAATGTAACATCTAAAAATGTAGAGAGTATGAAATAGATGTTGTTACATTTGAAATTAGAATATTGATTAAAATGTGTGGGGAAGATAAGATGTTCCTTTTAACCTCAAATACAGAAAAGGAAGGATCCAAATTGATTAAACCCAAAGAAAGGATCAATCCATAAATCAATCAATCTATTGCAAATGAGAAAAGAGGAAGACCTTAGATTTCATTTATAGAAAATAATGTGTGATAGATTTAGAAAGATTGAAATGAATAGGAGGAAAGTACTAACCTTAAAATGTTAGAGATATAAAGAATCTAGTTTTTGGGGGTCTGTACCAAGTTTCTGGAAAATATGCAACCAGATCTGGAATAGAAATGTAGAGACAAACAAAACCCAAAAAAAAATTTCCATTCTGACATAGTTCCAATTTGGACCCTCAAGTCCATGTCACCATTGACCCAGAATTTTTGATTCTGACCTAGCACAGAATCAACCTCAAAATTCTCTGACTCAAAATCTATTTCTGGATTCCAAAAGTTTTCCAAAAAGGGTATCCAAATCTTTACTTTGATCCAGTGTGCTGAACTTGTATCTTGCTTGTATGGAAACCCTCCTTGCGGATTCGAATCCGTAGATCCACAAGTATGCATGCACCAAATGGATGTAGAATGTAGAATGTAGAATGTAGAATGTAGGATGTCTCAAATAATTTTCTTTTAGATCTTCAACACCAATCTTTAATGGATCTTGGAATAGGAAGAGGCTTGAAGGAATGTGGATGGAGAAATCTTCAACAAGAGGGCTCCATAGAGCTCGAATCCTTCAATGGCTACCAATGGATCTCTTTAATGAATTGAGTACTTTAAAGTGCTTGAATGCTTGAGAATAGATGAATGCTTCAATGGCTACTTGGCTTGCTTCAAATATTGCTTCTTCACCTTTGGATTTCACCTCTTAAGTCTTCAAGTCTTTGCCTTAGCTTGTTCTTGCTTATGGTTCAAATCTTAGTTGATGGTTAGAGAAAATGAGAGAAGAAAGCTTCCTTATATATGAATCTAGGGAACAATCTTCTAGAGAGACCTACATAGGAGAATTAAATTCTAATTAGACTTATACCTTTAGAAGAGGACCTATAAATTAAATATAATTTAAGAATTGTTGCTCCAAAGACCGAAAGAGATGACCTGGAAAGCAGGAATTTCTTTTTTCCAAAGCCCGACATCCAGAAACCCCAAAATTCTGAAATATGGACCTTAGGTCAAAAATTTTGATTAACCTAGGTCAAGGTCAAGTTTGACCTTGACCTAGAAAGGTTGAATTTGACCCTGAGGTCAAAAATCCTAGTTTGTAGTTTAGGGTGTTAGAAATAGGCTGGAAGTAGTGGGAAATGGGGCGAAATAGGGGAAAAATCTAGATCCAAGTTAGAGACCCATTCAAGGCACTTGACATGACCCCAAACCATTTATTGGAAGGCTAAACTAGTCTACAATGGAAGTGCTTCCATTTTCTAACTATACATTTAGCCCTCACTTTAGCAAGAGTATGAACTCAATGCAAAATCTTGGTAAAGGAGATCATAAATAACATATAATATTATTGAAATCAAAAGGGACAAATGATTCCTCATGCTCCCATGGAATTAAGCCTTTATAAACCCTATGATCATGATAAGAGAGACATCACCAGTTAAGGAGAAAAAGAGAGAGGGTGTGATTACCTCGCCCAATTAGAACTTATGTCCCATTGTGAACCACACAAGGAAACATTGCAACTGGAAAGATAGAGTTGAACCAGCTAGTAAATGTGGCTACTCACTAGTTAACCCATCTTGGAGATCCAGTCTTAAGGACACCTTCCAACCTTAAGGGATCAAAACATTGTAAATTGAAACTAGAGGGATCAAGAGATCCATATAAATTTAAACTAGAGGGATCCAGAGATACTATAAGGTAAATATCCATGCTTTAAGGATTAGTCTTTAATCCATAAAGGGAAAAACTTTTAAGTTTGAAAATATCTTGAAAGTGTGTTTGTAAAAAAAAGTGAGTAGAGCGTAGGCCCCCATGTTAAAGTCATTGCTAACACTTTAACATGAGAGATGGATTGAAAAAAAACATAAACAACTCTACTAAGTACATTTCCACTATGAGATGCCCCCAAATGAAGAGAAATCAAGGGAAATACCACATAAACATACAAAGAACACATAAGGGATCTACCTACTATGGGGTCAATATGATCATAGGATAATATGTATATATAGATATGATATTATTGTAAATTAATTGACATCATTCTCCAAAGAAATTAGAACTACAATTACAATGGAGGAAAGAAAACTCAAGAGTTACAAAGAAGAGTCTTTTCAAACCACAACATGGAGACCAAAAAGAATAAGTGCTACCATGTCGCAGATCCAAGTGGACTACACAAGGAAAACATTTATGAACAATAGTACAAGTACAAAATAACATGAAAAATACATATAGAAGAGTAAAGATACATATAGAGGAATTGTACAATAGGTTTGATTCCTTTATCACCTTGCACCAGCAAAGTAACAAGGGTCGTATAGTAGAATCTAAAAAACATTTAGCAAACACATTACGGGAGAAGAACAATACAATAGGTAAACACAAAAAGGGATACCATGAAGGATAATCCAGCCAATCGCATCACCTATTCTCCCCATCTCAGTTTATATAATTTAGGGAAGGTGGACAACTCGCGAGAGGGACTATATCCAATACAGTAGGAATAAAAGCCAGTTCCAAACAAGGATCCTCTTGAGAATCACAATGTTTGATATTAGGTGTAATTATTAATTGAGTTTAAAGCATATGAGGTAAATCAGTATCAAGATCAATTGTTGCATATTCATCACCAGGATTAATAGGATCATCAAGAGTATCCTCCTCATCAAGATTAATTAAGATAGGATCTAACATGAGAATAGGATCATCGTACTCATTCATCTTAACATCATTATGGATATTAAATTCTTCCAATAGATCATGCATAGGTTGGTCAAAAGAAGGTAAAGAATTTCAAAGAACCAAAGCAAGGGCCCTAGCATTAGCTCTATGCCTCTTACAATGTTCATTAGCAGATTTGTTACATTTTTCTTTGTTTGACACATGTTGAGAACTAGGAGGAATAGCAATTGGTTCCTTTGTAGGTTCTATAGGAGGATTGGTAGGATTTGTAGTAGGCTAAGAAGCGATAGTGGGAGGTTGAGTAATAGAGATAACTATAATGGATAAATGGGGTATAGAAGGAGTGGGAAAAAGACCACGATTAAGATCTATCTAAGGCATGCTTAAATCAATAATCTTGCAATGTTTATAGGCTTGATATGAATGAAAAAGGTTATCAGGGCGAGGAGGACATGAATTAGGTAATGAAGGCCAAAAGAAGTCAAGATTAGCACAATCTCTAGGCCTACAAGGTTGATACAAACTATGATTAATCATTTTAACTTCTCCATTATCAATGATCTTAAGACATTTATGAATAGGACAAGCAATACCATACATAGTAGTTATCCAACGTAAACCAAATTTGACTTGAAATTGATCAGAGGTGGGAACGACAATGAAGGTGTTAGGTCTTTTTCTTACTGAATTACAAAATAGATTAAAAACTTAATCAACTCTATAACTCCCAACCACTAATTCTATCAAGACAAAGCCTAATTGATGAGGATTGGATAATACCCTCCTTCTTCTTTGAGCTCCACATCACTCAGGTGGGTATTGCCTTATCTACACATACATGATTCCTTTGTGACAAATACAAGCTTGCAGATAAATAAATGTTGAATAGTTTTCAGACCCTTAGGTAATAAAGACCTCAATATTTTATCAAATTTATATGCAATATTCACTTACAGAGAGTAAGTCTGAAAACCAGAGCAATCTTAACCTCTAACAGTATGAAAAGGGAAACATTTTTTTAATTATGATTTGATGTATGGATCTTTGTAACATCTCAAATGTTGCATAGATTAGTGCCTTGTCCTATGGGCAACAGAGTCAAACATACACTTGCAAAAGAGATTATGAACAAAGGAAAACAATTATGTTTGATGTGTTTATATGCCTTCCATAAAAAAAACCGTATAAATCAAGTTCTTCTTATTGATCCACCTATGTGTTTAGATATGCAACTTTCTACTCAAATAATTTAACCCTCTCCTTGAAAGAGACCTTGGAATAGACAGTACATAACCAACATCCACTCAAAATAAAATATTGGCAATACCCTTGATACTCCAACTCATACAAATCTGAAAACAAATTCTATATAAAAATTATTCCTTGAATAACTCTATTGCTGATCAACAATAGGCAAAACTAAAACACCCTTGATGCCCTAGTTTATAAGATTTAGAAACAATATGGAGAAAAATTGATGTGATAAACAACAGTGCTGAAATTTATTCATAAATCTTGTTGTTTCAATGATGTTCTTCTCAGAAGAAAAAGGAAATCAGAACACTTTTTATGCATAAAATAGAGAAAATATACAGAAGATATCCAAAATGGAACTGTCTCTGAAACTTATGGCAAAGAGAGATAGAACACAATCTGAAACTCCCAAAGTAGAGCAGAAGATAGGGACAGGAACCCTCAAACCTGAGAAAAGAAAATAATAAATAGGAGAAGGAGAAACCCTAGAAACAATACTTGACAAACACCTGTCCTCCTCTCAAATCTGATTTGCACTTATTCTTTCTTTTCTCCTCTAAAAATCTAAACTTCAATTTATCTTTTCAAACTCTGACTTTTCTTTGTCCGTGGTTTTAAAATTTGATCATATTTGCCCTTTCAAACTTTACTTGATCTGATTCATTTTATCTCTTTTCAATGTTTGATCTTATCCTCTGCACATGTCTGAATTTAAAATTTGATCTTTATTCCCTCGGGATACATCCTCCAAATCTAATCTTTCTTTTGAGAAATATCTGATTTCATTCTATGTTCTAAAATCCTCCCAGAATGCATAGTTCTGATAAGTTTTGCAATAAAATATTTGCATTTTGTCTCATTCTCAAATCTGATATCATTCTGAGAATATCCTCCAAATATGATCATTTTGCAAAAAAATATGTTTTTCCACTCTCTTCAATAACCTCTGAGAATGCATTGTTTCAAGACTTGCAAATAAAAAAATTTCTGCAGGCTATGCATCTTAACCTTTCAAATTTGCACAATATTTAAATCACTTTGAAAATCTCTATTTTCTGCATTTTTAGCCCAGAAGTCACCAAAATTTGACACTTGGCACTTTCTAACTGGCCGCTTTTAATTGGTTTTTAACTCACCTTTAACCCTGATTCTCTTAGAAACTTCATGACTACACTAGTCTCTAAGTCTTTGAGACATTTTATTAACCTTGAGTTTACTTGGAGACTAGCCTTCAGTCTCTATAATACTTAACTTAACCATGCTTTTACTGCACCTTAACTGCGGTTAGCTCTGAACAATGTAGTCTCCAAGTCTCAGATAAATTTCACTAACCACAATTATCTCTTGAGACTTCATGACTACCCTTGATCTTCATCTTGATCGGACGGCTGGGGCGAAGTTGTTCAATTTTAGGCACTTAGCATTTTTTGTTTGGTGACTACGTGACTACAGTTGGTCACCGAATCTCAGTGGTTATCTCTTAACCATGGCTTCCTTGGATGACCTTGTGATTGGCAGTTATCTCTGAGTCTCAGCATTTTTCTGGCCAGGCAGTTATCTCCTCATGACTGTGCGACTGCCTGCCACATGTCCCATCAACCTCGTCATCCTCGGTGCCACATGTGTACAAAATTTCATCTTTAAAGCACTTTCTCATTTTAGCTAAAAATAAGTGGCCCACCTGAGCACCAAGTCCTCTAGCCAAGGGGCCCACCAAAGCCTCTTGGTTCTTTCTTATTCACATTACAACTGAGTGCTTTAGTATTTAAATTGTAGAAAACACCCAAACCCCATGCATGTGGGGTATATCAATTTTTCATTTTTCAAGTTTTAAAGACTTCTCCAACATGATGCGTGACTTCTGTGCTTCTGTTATTTAAAAAAAAAATTCAAAACTTTTCACCCAAATGATGTGCACTCCATCTTGTTGTGTGGTGTTGGAAAAGAAATATTTTTAAATTTTAAAACCCCTCCATTATGATGCATAAGCTAGATGCTTTTCCATTTTGAATTTGTTGTTTAAAGTCTCAAAACCTATCCATAAACTGTTGCGCACCAATGAAAAATGATTTGTATTTATTGATTTATAATTAAAAACTTCAATTTCCTCCACCATTCTTGTGCATAGATATTGGCATGATGTCTCCTTGCATTTGAAATGTTCTTGAAATACTTCCTTTATATCACGCGCACCCCTCCTTTGCTGCGCACCATCATATGTATTAGTTGTAAATTGTTGTTTAGTATTTTTTATTTAAAACTTCAATTATTATCCAAAATATCATGCTGGAACTGGTATTATAACTTGCATTTGTTTTAAAATGACTTCCACCCAAAGTCAGCACACAACCTTTCATATAATGCTTTGCTTTGTGATTTAAAAAAAAAATTCACCAAACTGCTGCTTTAAAACTTGCACACCAATGCAAATGCATACTGGTTTTCTACTATTTTTTTATCTTCAAAACTCCCAAATGTTGCACACCTTTTAACTAGCATTGGTTGTTTTAAAACTTAAAAGCTTTCCAAAGTTTTTTAAAAACTTCAAAGTCCTCTGCCAAATGCTTGGAATTTGCATTGGAAATTTAGATGTTTTTTTTTTAAAACTTTTATCTCTCCTCTCAAGTGAACAGACCATTATGCAAATTTGACCACAAAGCATCAGACTGGCGGCCTTCGAAATAACTTCTCATATTTCTGCAAACTGATCACATAACTACAACTAGTCTCCAGAATAAGTTTTAAAAACTAATAAGAAAGCCTCATGGAATCATGCAATATGGAAAATACACTTACCTCCAGCATATGAACATAGTCGCCTACTGGATTGGCTTGAAAAGATCAAGGCCAAAAGATAATAATACTCATAGTGGGCTAGTTCACATATTCTGCAATTTTAGAAGTATTCAAATATATGCAAACCCTTTCCAGAAATGCCAATTGGAAAGAAAATAGATTATCTCCTGAAGAATCATCACTCAGAAAAATGATTCACTTATCAACATTGAATATGCATGCAAAAGGACATTTCTAGAATCAACTTCAAGTGCAAGGTGCAATTGATCCAACTTAGCAATTCAAAAAATAGTGTAAGGGCAAACGCTGAGACAACATAAACTTCATTCAGATCGGTCATTACAAGATTACCAAAACATGCTTTGAGACTTCACCATCATTCATAGTAGTACATTTACATGCAAACATAATGAATCCACAATCGGTTCTTGAAAGAAAATTTTAGACAAAAATTTATTACTCTTTGAAAATGATCATTCTACAAACTTCAATTTGTTTTGCATTGGCAAACTGCACAAACTGTCTAGATATTGAATTCATAAAGTCATCAAGAAGAACATTCAAAATATGAACCTCTGAAACTTGATTCATTTTCACACATGGAACATGAATCTTCAACTAACTTGCACTGAAAGTGAACTGATCAACTGGTACACATCTACAAAGTTAGCACCTTACAATATTTTTGAATTTAAACTCAGTGAATATGCAGAATTTGGATTTGGAATCAAGTGGGAAAAGTGGACAAATGGATTGGTACGAGTCTAAAATTCTTTAGGTAGGTATACTTTCATGTTTGCAATATAGGGGAAAACTCAATTATGCAGGGATTTCAAATGGACACAACTTGCAGAAGCTCAAAGTACACTATTCAAAAATCTAGGCATAACAGAGAACTAGACAATTCAGTAGGACCAACCTTGGGGAATCTAAAAACTTATCAAATAGACTCAAAATAGCTTGGGTTTTAAATATAAGCTCAATGATATGCATTTAAAATATTCCTAAAGTGATGACCCATGAAACACAAAAGGACACAATCTTTCAGATGCAAACAATGCCTGTTATAGAAAAATGACACCTAAAACAACAAATGCAGAATAAACAAGTGCTCAAAATAAGACATCACAAACTAACTCAAAACTTGGATCTGACAACCAGAGATGTCTTCATATGTCAAAATAAGAGTGATGAACACCTGACATGCATGATAAACTTCAAATTTCCATCTGGGAAAAAGGGCTTAAAATCACTTATAGGGGTCAAAATGCAACAATTTTAACAAGGTACTCAAAAACCCTTGTTGTATTTTTGAGTACCAATAATGGATCTGACTATGGACACGTGCCCCATGCGGGCATCCATAGAACTTTCAAAATATCATGGTAGAAGCACACCACCCCACAAACTAAATCGGACTTTCTCCTTTCTCTTTTCACCTTTCCCTCCTCTCCTCTCAAAAACTGGGAACCTCTTAAAGAAAGAAAACACCACACAAATGAAAGAGAAAGAGACTATACAATATGCACAGTATTTACAAAAAGGCCCGAAGCCCCAAAACTAAAATCAACTCTTACTTCTGTCATACACCTGGTTTTCATCTTCACAAATTAGAGATAAGCTGAAATTATCATTTCCATCTGTCTAGGCAATCTCATTACCATTCTCCAGTAGCTCAAAACAAAAATATCAACATAATCCATTTTAGAGCTAAAGTGGAAATCATACAAATTCTGAGAAGAATGTGGCATATGCATGATGCATTCATTAGTTAGAAAAAAATGAGATTCAACGTAATAATCAACAATACTTAGTTTAATGCCACATCTCTGATAATCTTCATCCATACCTTCCTGCAAATTATCACCAATATATAAAACCAAAACTTGTTGGTGGGTGGGAGGGAAAACATCAGTACACTCATCATAAACACATGTAATTTAAGCAATTAAAGAACCACCCTCTAATGTCTTATTGGAAAATTCAGAATCTAAAAATTATTTAAAATCTAGAAAACTATCCCAATCAGTGCTCAACATTATATCTAGAGTCTATTTACCCCTTGAATCTGAAACAACTCTGATACTTTCATTATTTGACATATCATATTTAATTTTTTTGTGGCTTAGTGACATGGGAGTACAAGGAAAATCAAAAATATAAATATCAAGACTTTGACAATCTGATACATATTCTTTATCAAACTCAATGTGTGTGAAGTGTTGAGATTCAAATCTATCTTTCCTTGAAAATCTGAGATATTCACAAGACAATAATTCTGAAATTTGTTCCCTATGAAGTGAAAAACTATCAACATTTATACTCATCTCTTATACACTTTCACAATTAGCATCTTCATAGTCATTTTTCACACCCTCATCAATTTCATCATTATCAAAACTTATATCCATGGGGCATGAAGTTTTAAAATCATTTTCTGATACATACCTCTGAAAATCAGCATTTAAAAAATCTGAGATTTTCTCACTGCTTAGCAAGGATTGGCATTCTTGTTTATCCTCATTAACTTCTTGCTTGATGCTCCAAATTTCTTCCTCGTCATAAACATGGAGTGAGATTTCTCAAACCATATCATCTAGTGCAAAGAAATCACTACATACACTTACATCCGCATCATAGTTATCATCTTGTTGTCCACACAAAACATCTTCATTGTCTTGCTACTCACAAAGTTCATTATCAGTATTATAATCAACAAAAATTTCAGCATCAGTAGACTCATCATCATAATCATAATAACTAGATGAATATCACTAGACTCGGCCTCATCAGCATAACTAGATTCATATACAACATCTTCAACATTTTCAAATTCAACATAAGTATAGTCAACCTCAGATATAACTTTAAAATAAATATTGTCTACATGTTCTTTCCATTTCATAGTATGCCAAATAATATCCACCCTTCGAGAGCTTGGAAAATTTATTGAATCAGAGAAACAAAGTTCCACAAAAAATTTTTCCCAATCAAACTCCTAAGGACAAAAACATATATGATACTCTTTAATCTTAGCAGAAAACCTCATGTAGATTAAATCATATTGGGACTCACCCTCATTTCTGCTCATATTTTCTTGCAATTTTTTAACAACCCTTTCTTGAAGCTTTTGTCTTAATAATTCTATTTCTGCACGAACAAGCTCAATTTTTGGCAAAGGGTTTTCATATTCATTCATGTCATGATAATCACTATCCTCCTTATCACCATATTTCTCAACAAAACAATCTTCAAGGGCAGCCATAGATCCTATTGAACCATGAGGTAATTCTTTAAACCAATCCCTAGCATCTTCAACTAGAGATATCACAAAGATGTTCATTAGTACATCCCCATGTGTGATGTTATGATCATCTATCAAATCAACAAACTTTTTTATATGTTCCTTAGCTAATTTCTCACCCTGGCCAGTGAATTTAGACAAACAATCCCTGACTACTAGTGGAATAGGATTTGGGTATCCAGGGATGCCTTCAAAATTTGTAGCATTACACAACCTAACCCAATATAGTTGTGACATCTTAACAAGCATAATAACTATAAAATGCCTCTCTCTTCCCTTTTAACTTAGTGCTTACCACTTAATAGGGAAAACATGTATAGCTTCTTTTCATGGAATAAAAGACTTATCCAATGAAAATAAAAATACCTAGACTATGATGAATTTGCTGCAAACTATTTGATTTGAAGTCACCTCCAAATCACCTTCAAATTTTTGTAGAGCCACCACCTCTTTGCAGAGGAAAATATTTGAATAGCTAAGATCTCTTTCCCAACTCTGACCTTCTTCAAATTAGAAACTTTCATATATCTCCAATATAGAGCTTGTAAATTATTCCTCTAATGACTATTTTCTCATATATAAGAGCTCAAAAATTTGCTGCCTCTTCACTGCAAGTCCACTTTTTTTTCAGTCTTTCTTCAAATATGCACATTGGTGCAAATTGGAGAACTCAGAGTTGCCACTCACCACATGTGAGCTAGTATAGGTATTTCTTCAAGAACTTTGGACTTTCAGACACTTTGCAATGACAAACATAAAAGACTTGACTCTTTTTCAAAAATTTGAGGAATATTTCTTTGTAGAATATGACTCTATGACTTCAATGGCTTCCTAGTAGAGTCGCCAGTTTGTTAGGTCTTTTTCTTGCTGAATCACAAAATAGATTAAAAACTTAATAAAATCTATAACTCCCAACCACAAGTTCTATCAAGACAAAGCCTAATTGATGAGGATGATAATATCCTCCATCTTCTTTGAGCTCCAGATCACTCAGGTGAGTATTGCCTTATCTACACATACATGATTTCTTTGTGACAAACACAAACTTGCAGATACATAACTATGGAATATTTTTCAGACACTTAGGTAATAAAGACCTCAATATTTTATCAAATTTATATGTAATATTCACTTACAGAGAGTAAGTCTGAAAACCAGAGCAATCTTAACCTCTAACAACATGAAAAAGGAAATGGTTTTTCAATTATGATTTGATGTATGGATCTCTGTAACATCTCAAATATTGCATGGACTAGTGCCTTATCCTATGGGCAATAGAAGAAAACATACACTTGCAAAAGAGATTATTAAAAAAGGAAAAAAACTCTGTCCGATGTGTTTATATGACTTACATAAAACAAAATATATCAATCAAGTTCTTCTTATTCATCCACATGTGTGTTCAGATATGCAACTTTCTACTCAAAGAATTTAACCCTCTCCTTGAAAGAGACCATGGAATAGACAATACATAACCAACATCCATTGGAAAGACAAGATTGGCAATACACTTGATACTCCAACCAATACAAATCTGAAAACAAATTTTAAATCACAGTTATTCCTTGAATAACTCTATTTCTGATCAACAAGAGACAAAACCAAAACACCCTTGATGCCCTAGTTTATAAGATTTAGAAACAATATGGAGACAACTTGATGTGATAAACAACAATGCTGAAATTTATTCATAAAGATTGCAATTACCATGATGTTCTTCTTAGAACCAAGAGGAAATCAGAACACTTTTTATGCATAGAAGAGAGAAAATATACAGAAGATATCCAAAATGGAACTTGCTATGAAACTTCTGGCAAAGAGAGATAGAATATAGTCTGAAACTCCCAAAGTAGAGAAGATGACAAGGACAGGATCCCTCAAAATTGAGAAAAGAAAATAATAAATAGGAGAAGGAGAAACCCTAGAAACAATACTTGACAAACACCTGCCCTCCTCTCAAATCTGATCTACACTTATTCTTTCTTTTCTCCTTGAAATATCTAAACTTCAATTTATCTTTTCAAAGTTTGACTTTGCTCTGTCGGTGGTTTTAAAATCTGATCATATTTGCCCTTTCAAAGTTTACTTAATCTGATTCATTTTGTCTCTTTTCAATGTCTGATCTTATCCACTACACATGTCTGACTTTAAAATATGATCTTATCCACTACACATATACGACATCCTCTAAATCTGATCTTTCTTTTGAGAAATATCTGATTTCATTCTCTATTCCAAAACCCTCCCAGAATAAATATTTATCATAAGTTTTGCAATAAAATATTTGCATTTCGTCTCATTCTCAAATCTGATTTTAGTCTGAGAACATCCTCCAAATCTGATCGTTTTGCAAAAAATATGTTTTTCCACTATCTTCAATAACCTCTGGGAATGCATTTTTTCAAGACTTGCAAATAAAAATATTTCTCCAAACTATGCATTTCAACCTTTAAACTTTGCACAGTATTTAAATCACTTTGAAAATCTCTATTTTCTGCATTTTTTAGCCCAGAAGTCACCAAAATTTGATACTTGGCACTTTTTAACTGGCCTGTTTTAACTGGCTTGTAACTCACCTTTAACTTGATTCTCTTAGAAACTTCATGACTACATGAGTCTCTAAGTCTTTGAGACATTTTCTTAACCTTGAGTTTACTTGGAGACTTGGAGACTAGCCTTCAATCTCTAAGTCTCTATAAGACTTAACTTAACCATGCTTTGACTACACCTTAACTGCGGTTAGCTCTGAACAATGCAGTCTCTAAGTATCAAATAAATTTCACTAACCACGATTATCTCTGGAGACTTCATGACTACCCTTGATCTTCTTCTTGATCTGATGGCTGGGGAAAAATCATCTAATGTTAGGCACTTAGAATTTTCTTTTTGTCTATTACACGACTGCAGTTAGTCACTGAATCTCAATGGTTATCTCTTAATGATGGCTTCCTTGGCCAACCTCGTGACTGGGAATTATCTCTAACTCTTGGTGGTTTTCTGGCCTGGCGGTTATCTCCTTGCAACTGCGTGACTGCCGGCCACATGTCCCATCAGCCTCATCATCCTAGTGCCACCTGTCTGTAAAATTTCATCTTTGTTGCATAGGCACACTTCCCAATGCATATATCACCCACACACATGCACGTGAAGAGAGCCTCCCGCTCTGCTTCACATTTCTATGTGTTTACATTCTGGGTTATAAACACTTCATTTTTCCCCAACATGGCCAATGTAGGACTAAATCCCTTTGGTTTTTAAAGCAGTTTATCATTTTAGCTCAAAATAAGGGGCCCACCTATGCACTAAATTCTACCACCAAGGGGCCCGCTAAAGCCTCTTGGTTACTTCTTATTCACATTACAATTGAGTGCTTTAGTATTTAAATACTAGAAAATACCCAAACCCCATGAATGTGGGATATATGCATTTTGCATTTTTTAAGTTTTAAAGACTTCTCTAGCATGCTACGCGACTTCTGTGCTTCTTCTTTTAAAAAAAAAAATTCAAAAATTTCCACCCAAATGATGCATAGTCCATCTTGATGTATGGTGTTGGCACAGAAAGATTTTAAAATTTTAAAACCCCTCCATTATGAGGCGCAGGCCAGCATGCTTTTCCATTTTGAATTTATTGTTTAAAGTTTCAAAACCTATCCACAAACTGTTGCGCACCGATGCAAAATGGTTTGTATTTACTGATTTATAATTAAAAATCTTCAATTTCCTCCACCATTGCTACACATAGCTACTGGCATGATGTCTTCTTGCATTTGAAATATTTTTGAAATACTTCCTTTATATCGTGCGCACCCCTCCTTTGCTGCGGACCATCATATGTATTAGTTGTAAATTATTGTTTAGTAGTTTTTATTTAAAACTTCAATCATTCATCCAAAATATCATGCTGGAACTGGTATTATAAATTTCTTTTTTCTTTTAATGACTTCCACCCAAAGTCAGTGCACAACCTTTCATATAATGTTTTGCTTTATGATTTAAAAAGAAAAACTTCACCAAAATGTTCCTTTAAAACTTGCACACCAATGCAAATGCATATTGGTTTTCAACTATTTTATTATCTTCAAAACCCACAAATGTTGCGAACCTTTTAATTGGCATTGGTTGTTATAAAACTTAAAAGATTTTCAATATTTTTTAAAAACTTCAAAGTCCTCTGCCAAATGCTTGGAATTTGCATTGGCAATTTAGATGGGTTTTTTTTAAAACTTTCAACTCTCCTCTCAAGTGCACAGACCATTATGAAAATTTCACCATGAAGCATTAGACTGGCGGCCTTCAAAATAACTTCTCATATTTCTGCAAACTGAACACATAATCGCAACTAGTCTCTGTTAAGTTTTAGGATAGTTGCAAATGTAATAACACTCTATTTTGTATGCTTTTTCCAAATGCAACAATCTCTCTTTCATTTATATTAGGAATGAGGCTAGGAGAGACATGTCCCTTCATGGGACATGTCTATTCATTATTATTTGTAAGAAAGGACATGCCTCTTCCTATTAATCATAAGTTAATCAATCTTATAATGTTTCATCAATCACTTATTAATTAAGAATAATATAATAATTTAATATTAAATATTAAATTTCATATGATTAATAATAATATAATATATTATTATTAATCAACATGTAATATATATATTCTAATGACCATACGACTGAAGCTACAAACATTAACACTCCCTCTTAGCTAGGGAGGATGATCAAACAGAATGTGTAGTGGTCTCCTATGTCAACACTTATGACCCTCACTATAGCTA
>MU224017.1:1461755-1483218 GCA_018584345.1 Thuja plicata
CAGCAAGCAGCCTGCTTTAACCAAAAACACCAAACCAGAGGGAGCCCTTTAAAACTATCAGCCGTCCCCTGGCCACCAAAAAAGAGTAAAACCCTACCTCTTCCACCCAAAGGGGGAAGATCCACAGTAAACTGAAAACAGAAGTCTAAAAGCACACCCATTAAAAGCAAAGGGGCAGAGCAGGCAAGTAAAAGCCTGTGCAAACTAAAATCTTCTCAAACCGGCACCAAAGAGGTTTGAGGGTAAATCCAGGGATCAGCCATCCGCTGCCAAAGAGCACCAGTGAGGAACCCCACCTCAATAGGGATTCCAAACTGGACCAGCAAGAAAAACCCACCTCCAAACTCCCACAGAAGATGAGAGAGTCGAAGGCCCAAAGGGAAACCCTCACATAAGGGTCCCAGGAAAATCCCACAGCAGGAAGAACCCTGCCGTAAAATTTTGGCAGCCACACATCATTTCTGACCACAAGAAACAGCACAAGTCTTCACCACAACAAAGGAATAGCACCCCACAAACCTTCATAGGCATTGATCGCCCAACCCCGGAGATCGAAAGGCACAAAGTACTCAGATCTGTCCTCCATCCCAATCCATAAATCTGCCTGAGGAGAGACAGAGTGTCTCCTCTGCCGCCGCAACCACCCACCGGCAAGAGAAATCCAGTTCCCCGTCCAAGATAGCCACATAGGCCATACCGTTGGACAGGAACCACTGACTCTCCCGCAACCCTCACAGACTCTTCCTTGCACCACATCCTCAGCAGGCCAAAATGAAACACTGTTACCTCCGGAGACACCATTCTTCCCAGGCAAAACCGTGCAGACAGAGCACGCCAACAGTGAGCCGTTCCAGGCCACACAAACCCAGAACATGGCGCAGCAAGAAAGGGACACATCCTCCCTCAGAGAAACCAGAACAACTGTCGACAGGCGCCCCCACTGCCACACCCTGGCCAAGCCCGAAGCAACATCCTCTGCACAGAAGCGATAAGGGAAGACTCCAGGCCGTCAGGATCATCGTCTTCATCCCCATCACCGCCTCCAGTGCCCTCCAAAATTGAAAAACCCCCGCTCCCGCTCAAACTGCTCTCACTCCCGCTCATCCCCATCTTTTGTTTTGCTTTTAACCCAAATATTCTAAGGTAAGTTAGCATGACATAAAATAATGAAATATTCTATCCTCTTCAACCCTTGATTATATCTTTACAAAAATATTTAATTTATATAGAATCATCTATTATTCTTATAATGAGAATTTTAATTTTAAGGAACATCTCTAATTACAAATATTAGAGGTGGTATTCCACTATCACATTTCTTTCCATTATCTTGTATTGTTTTTGAGTAAGTGAAAATATGATTTTGAAGGGGCCCCAAAACCCTTTAAATAAGGGTCACTAAGGATAATCAAAGAAAACCCATAGCAAGGAACAGATCAAGACCAAAGCAAGGGTTTTAACATCTGGCTCCCTCAACCTGGAACAAACAATGCAAGAGAAGAACTACATGAAAACTCATGTTAGAGAAAGGATGCAAAATTCCAACCTAATGATAATCTAACATTAATATTTACCTTTGGCCCCCTTATTGTGGGACCAAAGGGTCATATCAAAAGAAGGCGAAGACCTCTTAGGTTGTTTACCGTTTACCTTGATCCAACCTTCTTCCACCTTTCCAGCCTCTCCCTACCAGGCCACTAAATCCATCACTGAAATCCTCACACCTGTGGGGGGCAACACCCTACACTGATGTAGCCAACTAAGAGCCAAGGCCAACCACAACTCCAAAGGCATTCAAAGCCAAAGGGACAACACCAATAGACTTACCACCAATTACCCTATCACAATCCATTACAAAAGCAATGGGATCAGGACCAATAAAACCTGCTAATGGGATAGCATTGGCTAAAGGGACAACACTAGTAGGCACACAAGTAGGATCCTTATCACAATCTAACACTGAAATAACAGGAATAGAGCCAACAGATCTAGTAGAACCCACATCAGTAACCTACGACACATTGATAGGAGTATCTTGCTCCACTATTTGGGAGAAACTCTTCTGGGAAGGTTTCTTGAATACAATATAATGTTGAGAAGAAGCACATTTCCACATGAAGAGGGCTTCTTTGATTTCACTTTCTCTTGATCGCATTTAGTCGCAACATGCCCTATTTTGAAGCACCTTCTACACTTGAAGGGAATCCCTTCATAGTCCAAAGATTGGATCCATCTACCCTTAGGGGACATAAGTTTAATCTCTGCAGGCAGCCCATAAGATACGTCAATATCCACAAAAATACAAGCATAGGTGGAGTGAAAAATATCATAAGACTCTGCATCCACCATCAAAAAATCACCAAGTGTCTCACCCACTTCCTTAAGAAGCGAATCCACCCAAAGATGAAGTGACAGGTAGGGGAGTCTAACCAAAATTGGAATCTTGCAAAAAGTTTCAAAAGAAGGGTTGAAGTCTCAATGCCATGGTTTTACCATCAATGGGAAATGATCCTCCCAAGTGAAAAAATGATCACACATAATACACTTACTATCTGCTTCATTTTCAAATGTGGCAATAAACAATCACTTAGCCATTGGGAAAATCTGGACCATATCGGAGATGATGGGTTCATAGTGTTTAGAGATCCAAGCATGGAGCTTCGAAAGAGTGGGCCAGAAACCCATAAAATCTACAGATCACTCCATTGGAAGAAAGGTCTGAGGCAACCTGATCAATCTCTGCCACCGTATCTTCCTCAGATGAAATAACAATAGAGATCTACAAATTGGAAAAGGCCTAACATATATAGAAGCCTTCATAGGACTAAGGGTAGAACCCTTGCTCCCACTACTAGCCAAGCGAACAACATCGAAATCCTTAAGAGCTGTAGAAGAATCCCTAGGTAGCATCGGCACAAGAACAAACCTGATTAGGGCCGACTAAGCACACTCAGTTTGAGCGGCACCACAATCGAAACCCACATGCGAGGGCAAAACCCTAGCCACAGAAGACAAGGGATAATCCCTTGCGGTAGAAGACACGGGCTTTGCCGTAGAAGAATCATCATTCCCTAACATAGGTACCATGTGAGGAGCAACCACAGAAGACGATGCAGTAGCATCCTTCGACGCAGCAACACTAGCGAAAGACGACATCGCAACAAGATAAAATCTATAATTAGACATATTTATTAATATTTAAATTACAATTCTAATCTTATATAAAAAATTTGTAATTATTTTATTAAAATAAGAAACTATGAACAAGACTACTAACTTTCATCTTTGAAAGTACCCACTTTAAAGAATCTTTCTTTCATTTAAAAAAAAGATAAGACCACTTACTTTAAAGTACATGTTGACTTTTGTGCAAGGTCCTATTCAATTACCCACTTTAAAGAACCATTTTATTAGAATAAGAGATCCGTGACCAAACCACTTACTCCTATTTAAAAAAGATAAAACCACTCAATTTAAAAATACATCTTCACTTTTGTTCAAGGTCCTACATTTTAAAGTGCATTCTAAAGTCAAGGTCCTACATTTTCAAGTGCGTTCCCTGTCACTGTTATCGCTATCGGTCTCGGTTCGATCTACTTGAAAATCATTGCATTGTCACTACTATCGCTATTGGTCTCGGTTCGATCTACTTGTTTTTCCTCAACAGCAAAACTCAGCATCTATAAGTTCGAGGTTCCATCTTGCCTTCCAGCATCCGCACTACTTGTTTCGTGCTTGGCCTCATCTCCTCCTCCCTTTCTATGCATAACAATCCTACAACGCTTGCTCTTCTCAACTCTTCAAAATCCGCCTCTATTGCAACATCTTCGTCTACGATATTAATAATCTTTCCCTGGCAAATTTGAGTTGCATAATCCACTCTATGCATATCAATCCTACAACGCTATCCACTCTGGAGCCAAATACCCTATCGTTCCTCTCGTTTGTGAATGTTGTTGGAGAAACCATGGTCGGTTTAAAGCCATCATACAAAGCAATTGGTTGTATTACTCCGGATTTGATCGACTCTCCCAATACTGGACTGAATTGTTCCATATTAGCACGAATTGTTTTTGAGATGGATCCAAGTGAAGGGAGAAGAGGCCAGGAGCGGGATCCATTGAGTTTTTCCAATCGACTATCTTTCTCTGTCCACCGAACCTCATCTCGGGCAACCAGATATCTACAGGGTAATCGAAACTCTGCCAAACAGCCTCAGATTTGTTCTCATCGTTCAGCACTATAAAATTACCAGAATATAATAGCACAGCCCGCGAGACCTTGTTCGATTCGTTGACCGACCAAAGAGACGTGCCCTCCGCATCAAACAATCCCAGATTAACTCCGTTTAGCAACCCACACGATGATCTGCTCTGGTCTTTTGGCATACCAGATGCCGATATACCAGTTATCGCTTCCATTTGGACGGAAAAATCCGAATTTAAACGTGCCATTCTTTGAAATTATAGTTTGATTTTCAACAAGCGAGGTTCCCAAGGAAAGAGAATCTCCCTTACCAGTAGATAAGCCGTCACAGTTGCAAATTATAACCAGTACAGCAAGAGTGATCATCATATATGCTGGAATGCTTTTCTTCCCCATTGCCGTATTGTTAGGTTTCCTATGCCCTCTTTGTCTGAATATACCTTCCGCACTTAACGTCCCGGGTCAAAGTCTTGTCCACAACGCCTCTGCCCGGGTAAAAGTTCCAAACTAGAAATTGGTTTAGAATTATAAATTGACCGACACTTTCGGTGGGTTGAAATTGGTTTAGAATTATAATGTGGCCGACATATTCAGTGGGTTGAAATACTAGAGTTAGCTTTATAATAAAAATATGGTTTAGATATTGATTTATTTATGTGTTGTAATAATAAAAATATTACTTAGATGAATATTGACTAGATATATTCTATCTAGTATAATTTATGTTTCATAATGAAATAATAGTTTTCAAATTAAAAATGATCTAGATGTCTTTATAATAAAAACATGGTTTAGATATAGATCTATTTATGTTTAATAATAATAAAAATTTAATTTAGATAAATATCCTATCTAGTACAATTTATGTTTCATAACAAAACAATAGTTTTCAAACTAAAAATAGTCTATATGTACGTAATTATATACAAGCTATGTAGTAGAATCTATGTTCTATAATACAAAAATGATCTAGATATATCTCACTTGATACACCTCATGTAGTAGAAGTTGTGTTTTACAATAAAAATGCGCTCTAAATTTACACTGATTCACATACAACCATCTAATTTAGCTCATATTTTATGTTATCTATTTAATGACAAATTTTAGCCACATCTTTATCTTTATAAAAGTAAAAACAAAATTATATTTTGCATACATAAACATAATGGGAACACTTGCCCTTTTAATTGTACTTTGCATATGATCATTGTTCAAAATTACATTTTATGTTTGATTTATTTTATATAATATTTCTTTAACTCTTAACAATTTTGAAAAGCAAAAAGATGTGGGAGTTATGTCCAGAAAATATTTCAAAGTTAAATAAAATGGGGTGAGCTCATTTACATCAATTATGTTGAACTTATCAAATCCTAAATTAAGATTTAAGATTGTAATTGTAACAAGTTTTTTGAGTAATGCAACAATAATGATACATATATGTTATAACATAGGCCTAATGAATATTGATAACTAATGAATATTGATAACTAGAAACCCTATCACACAACCATATTTTATAACATTATTTAGTAGGTAATCCATTGAGTAAAGGGATAGGAACACACATGTATCCCAAAGTTGAGTAAAGGGATATACTAATTTAATCAATACCATATATGCTTAGCTTGTCAGCTCGTTCTTAATTTTAAAATACATACCCACTTACATTATTCTACCCTACAAAGCGAGCTCGGCATGTGCAGGG
This sequence comes from Thuja plicata, assembly GCA_018584345.1. NCBI lineage: Eukaryota > Viridiplantae > Streptophyta > Pinopsida > Cupressales > Cupressaceae > Thuja > Thuja plicata. The sequence goes on from MU224017.1 coordinate 1,467,673, forward strand.
TTGGAGGCTCCATCTTCCCTTCCAACATCAATACCACTTGTTCCATGCTTGGCCTCGTCTCCTCCTCCCTTTCTATGCATAACAACCCTACAACGCCTGCTCTTCTCACTTCTTTAACATCTGCCTCCGCTGCAATACATTCCTCCACAATATTAATCGTCTTCCCCTGATAAATTTGAGTTATAGCCCACTCGGGAAAGTAATACTGACTTGAATTTTGCACGTCTAAATCTAGACTCCTTCGGCCAGACATGATTTCCAATAGCGTAATACCAAAACTGTAAACATCAACCTTGTGTGTGATGGGAAGACCGGAAATCCACTCTGGAGCCAAATAACCTCTCGTCCCTCTCATTGTAGTCAGTACACGGCTGAAATCTCTACCCACAAGCTTTGCCAACCCAAAATCTGCTAGCTTGGGTGAAAAATTACTATCCAAGAGAATGTTTTCGGGCTTTACATCACAATGAATGATTCGATCTCTGCACTCCTCATGGAGATAAACTAAACCTCGTGCAGTGCCTAAAGCAATCTGGAATCGGGTTTTCCAGTCCATTACCTTCCCAATGCTTTTGGAATTAGCACTGAAGAGTAGGGAATTTAGAGAGCCGTTGGGCATGTAATCATAAACCAGTAGCCGACTGGATCCTTCTGCACAAAACCCTCTAAGTCTGATCAAATTCGCATGTTGTATATTTCCAAGAGAACTGATTTCGGCTCGGAATTGCTTATCATGTTGTCTTGAAGTAGACTCCAATTTCTTCACGGCCACGAGCGTACCATCTGCTAGACATCCTTTGAACACTGAGCCGAATCCTCCGCTCCCCAACTTAAACGTGAAATTCCTCGTCGCAATCTTCAACTCCTTGTAACTATACATTCTAAGAAAAGAGTCTGAAGAATCCTGACACGTCTCCTTCGGTGCTCGTAGCTGATACATTCGCCACATTAAAAATGAAAAGATACTCAAAGCAAGAGCGAGAACACTCACAATAATAATGACGTTTAGTATGGAGGAAGACGGTTTACGAAACTTTGGAACTGCAGAGGCAGCTACTCGAATGGAAACAGTCCATTTGCTATTTGATGAAGAACTCTGCATGTTTAGCAAATCTCCGGACCAGATGTTGCAAGTTCCTGAAGGGGACCTGAAAGCAAACGCAGTGCACGAGCAGTTGCGGATACAGGCTTTCCGACAATCTTCCTTGGTTGGTGCAGGGTATGATGAAGCTGAATCATCAAGCAACGTTACACCAGGCTCGATAAAATCGTCAGTACTCCCATTTTCGGTATCGCAGTTTAATGGTCTTTCCCGAACACAGCCACTTGACCACCAATCTTGTGAGTTCCAAGCGCGCTTATCAAGCGGGATGAATCCTTCCACACAGCTGCAGAACTGAAGATTGTTAGAGTTACAGCTTCCATAAGCGCCACAGAAACCATATACGGCGCATTGATCTCTGGGGCGATACCCCTGCACGGTCCATTTAGTCCCGCCAAATAAGGCACACTCCTGTATTTCTCCAGATTTAATTTGGAGAAAACGAGAGATCCCATTCAGGGACTTATAACTGACATACAAACCAGAAATAGTATTTTGAAAGCTGATTGTGTAGAACATCCCGTTTATCATTTCTGGAACTGCCTTGAAAATTTTACCGTCCCATGGTCCACTCTCCCAATACTGAACAGAATCGTTCCATGTTAGAACTGCTTCTTTGTCGGCTCCAGAAAGATTCAGGCGAAAGGAGAAAAGTCCAGGAGCTGGATCCATTGAGTTTTTCCAACTTATTAGCTTTTGCTGTCCTCCGAACCACATTCCGGGCAACCACGTATCTACAGGATAGTCGAAACTCTGCCAAACAAACTTAGATTTATTCTCATTGCTCAGCATTATAAAATTACCAGAATCTAACAGCACAGCCTGTGAGACCTTGTTCGATGTGTTGAACGACCAAAGAGACGTGCCCTCTGCATGAAAGAGTCCCAGCTCACCTTCTTTTGAGAGCTTCAGAACTACAGCCTTGTTTTTCGCAGGGCTCTCCCTGTTGGCCACCCAAACGATGATTTTCTCCGATATGTTGGCATACCAGATGCCCACATACCAGTTATTGCTTCCATTTGGGCTGAAAAATCCCAGTTCAAACGTTCCATTCTTTGAAATTATAGTCTGATTTCCAGTAAGCGAGGAGCCCAAGGAGAGAAAATCTCTTTTAGCAGTAGATAACCCATCACAGTTGCAAATTATAATTAACGCATTAAGAGAGAATATCATAAATGCTGGAAGACCTTTCTTGCCCATTTCCGTATTAATTGTTTCATCATATTTAATGACTTGATCGGATTATATAGTAGAATCAGCGCTAAAACTCCGAAAATTTAGTCATAGTTTTTTCTGAAAGTGTTCTGTTTCAGGAACGCACCGCGTCTACTTTGCAATTATCATTTCAAAGACAATTGAGAATAGTCATCATTGCCTGATGATGCGAACCTTTCGGAGAGAGACAAACGAGGTAAGGATGACCTGAAAGTTCTTTCGGGTGCTAAAATAAAACATAAAACTTTAAAAAAAAAAATTCATTCACATTGGAAATATAAATAAATTTGTGTATATAACATTTACTGATATTTTATTTGAGGTGTATATGTATTTTATATTTGATTAAAACCTATCTATTCTACTTTGCAATTATCATTTCAAAGACAATTGTAAATAGTCATCATTGCCTATGATGCGAACCTTTCGGAGAGAGACAAATGAGGTAAGGATGACCAGAAAGTTCTTTCCAATGCTAAAATAAAACATAAAAGTTTACAAAAACATAATTCATTCACATTGGAAATATAAATAAACAAGTGTATATAATATTTACTGAAATTTTATTTTATTTTGAGGTGTATATGTATTTTATATTTGATTAAAATCTATCTATCCTATTCTATATATTATATTTTATATATATAATATAAATAGATTAAATATAATAACATGTTTAATGATATTAATATATTAATATCAAATGATATTATGATATTATATTGTTTGTAACATGTTATACTATCCCATGCTGGTTACCAGCTCTATGTTGGAGCTGGGGCCTGTTGATTTTCTTTCTTGGTTTTTGGTTTTCAAAATTGGCATAGGCCGAGGGTTTGCTGTGGGTGGTTTGCTAGTTTTCGACACTCGTGCTGGTTTTCTGTTCGGATCAGCCCCCAGTTGTGGCTGCTTTTTAAAATCAAAAACATGTTATACTATTATTTCTATTTTGTTATAGTATTATATTATATTATAATATGAATATTAATATTTGATATTACATATAAAGATATCAACAAAAAAAAATGTACTTTTCAAAGAAAAAATCAAGTTTTGATGTCATAATCAAAATGAAGAAGTAAATATAATACAGTCTAGAAGGTTTAAAAATGGCATGTGACCTTTCTAATGATCATATTTTTAAATATAATGCATATCATAATTAAAAAATTTAATGAGACAATTATAATATAAATTAAAATTATGTATTATTTTTAGATAAGAACTATCAAGTTTGACAAATACATTATTAAGATCTGTGAATCAAACAAAAATTAGAGTGAATTTGTCCTTGATGTGACCTACCCTAGAGATGTGGCTCTTTTCTGCATCAGCTTAGTGGAGGAGTTATTCTCCTCCACGCGGTTTGCTTCTCTCTCCTCTGCAATTCATTTACTTCTGTAGTAGGTTTGAGTATTGTTCTTTTTTTGTCATTATTGTGGATTCTCCTCGGCTTCCTATGGAGCCTGAATTTGATGGCAAGATTACTACTAACCCTAACCCTATGACTTCTGCTAATCTGCCCCCTAAGAAATCCTTTGCGGAAACTATTGCCCCTACTAATAATGGCGTCCCCTCTGCTGCACGGTTTCTTCCATTGGTTAGAGGCGAACGACCCTGCCAAGAAGGTAAGTGCTCTGCCATTTCCTCGATTGATTTTGTCATTTCACCAAATGATGCAATGCTGAATGAGATAGCTTTAGAAAAAACCAAGTTGTGTGACACTGCTATTTTCTTTGCTTGCGTTGATCTAGATAAGTGTCCTCCCAGGAAATTTCTTGATGATTGGTTCCATAACCTATAGAATCTGAAATTAGGGTTTAAAATTTCTTTCTTTCGGCAGATCCAGAAAGGGTTGTTTATTATCTTCGTCAACAACCATGAATCTCAGCTTGAAGCCCTAAAAAGACAGTATTGGATGGTTGGGAAAACCTCATTTCATGCGTTTGCCTGGACCCAAGAAGCTGTTAGTGAAGAAGTCCTTGCGCTATCTTTCCCTAGATGGGTTGTCCTTAAGGATGTCTCTCCTTTCATGTGGTGATTCCTTCCTCAGCTTTTAGATCCCTTTGGAAGCATTATCCGAATCGATGAAATGACCAGACTTGTCTCTAACCTAGATGCTAGGATGAGCCTGGGGTTGACATCCCACAATCCTTTAACCTTAATATTAATGGATATATTTGATCCTGACCTATTGAAATCCTTGGAGGATTAAATGCCTACTTCCTCTGCAAAAAGGAAGGGCATTTGAGAAAAAATACCCTATTATCATTAAAAGAAACCTAAATCGAGCCCTGTGGAAGATGCCGCTGAAACCCCCATTGTTGAGGAAATACCTTCTGCAACTCCACACAAACATAGCACTCATGATGCATCTGAACTAGCTCAAAACCTTAGTAAAACTCTATATGTTAACTCTATTAAAGGAAATGAGGCATTTATAGTTGACAACAAGCAAGATTCAAACCCTAATCATCATCCTTCCTCCTCTGCTATCATTTCTAATAAATCCCCCCAACTAAAACCAGCAACACTCATAGGGCCGCCAAGCCTGTTAATCCCATGATTGCTTCAAATCAAAATGCTAAGGTCTCTGACAATGATGGTTTCCAAACAATCACCAATAGGAAATGCAGGCGGAAAAATGTCCAACAACTTGCTTTGGAGCAAATTCAGGCTGGCAATCGTAACTCCAATCCCTTCTTAGCTCTAACTAATATTCCTACTCCTATGATTGAAGATGCACCATCAGAACCTAATATATCAAATCCTAATTACAATGTTCTAAGGGATCAAGATCAAACTACTCTCATGATTGAGGATGTGCCAAATCCTGTGACTTTAAGCCAAGAGGACAATAGTAGGACTGGTGATGTTACCATGAGTGAATTCCCTGCAACTAAGATTAGTAAATCAGAGAACCATAGATGTCCTGATCCTAATCTTGTTGTAGGTCACCCCCCTGATGATAAAACCACCAATCCCCCAATCATCGTGCTTAACGAAATAGATGATAATTTAATCATTGAATTTATTTATGATGGAAAAGAACTGGATAGTCCTCTTATTCAGGATACTTCAGGATCCTGCATTAGTAGAGACAATGGTAGGAATAACACTCAACTTAATAGTATTCAAATTGACCAAATTTAGGAGGATGATGACCTATCTATGAGGATTAATACCTCTAAAAAGAAAGGTAGGCCTATCGGCTCTAAGAACAAGAAGAAGAATGGAGATCTTAATGCTCTCCCTACTAGCTCTGTTAACCCTCCTTCCTCATGAAGTGCATTTCATGGAATATTAGAGGCCTTGAGTCTCCTTATAGGAAGTTTATTGTTAAAAGATTTTTGATGTGTCATATAGATACTGATTTTCTCATGCTTCAAGAGCTCAAGGCTGTTGATTTTTTTCTTAATTCTGCTCTTGATTGTATTTGGAAAGATGCTACGAAAATTTACACTAACCACTCAAAAGGAAAGGGTGGAGTCACTTTTCTCATCAACCCCTGTTGGGCAAGGTATATTGAAAATAGTGGAACCTCCCCATGTAACCCTGTATCCTGGGCTATCTTTGATTTTAAAGGGTTTTCCTTTGGTGTTTGTTCCTTATATGCTCCTAATGACTCCAAGGAAAGGATATCCCTCTAGAATTGGTTATATGATCTCCCTAATATTCCCTAGATTATGGCTGGGGACTTTAACATGATTGAAAACTAGGATTGACAAGATTGGGGGTATCTCCTTTGAGTGGAAACTCCCTGAGAAACCCCATTGGGATCTCTTGAAACAACAATTGAACCTTTTTGACCCCCTTTGAGGCATCAAATCTGAGACTTTTGGTCTCTGGTATACGTGGTGCAACTTCTAGAAAGGGCCTAACAGGATTTATTCTAGACTTGACTATTTTTATGTTAACACTAATCACTTCTCCTTCTCTTCCAATCATCTAGGTTGTTCTATTTTTGCCACCCCTTCTACCCTTTCCAATCATCTCCCCATCATAGCCAATATTAGCATTAGGAATTCTATTGGTGCCTGTAATCCATACAATAAGAAGTTTATTCTTAATTCCTCCTTACTGAAGGACCAAGATGTTCTTACTGCTATCAGGATGGTTAGATCCTTTAACTTGTTTACTCATTTTCCCTCCCACACTGCTCGTTGGAATATGAATGTGAGCTCCTGGGAAAGATTTTTTCAAACTCATGAGTAGAAGAAGGCTAAGGATTATAGGTTTTAAGAAAATCTCCTCAATAATCGCCTTCACCTTGCTGAACAGGAAATCCAATCAAATCCTACTTCCCCTAATCTTATTGAACATGTCTCTAAAGCCAGAGATTCCCTGAGGAAACAACAGCATGTCAAAATTAGGGGAGCCTTCATTAGAGCTCGCAACCACTGGCTCCAATATGGAGACAAAGGTTCCAAAATTTTCTTTAATCTCTTGAAACATAAACAAAGTCATGAAAGGATTGATAGGATCATTGTTGAAGATAAGGAACTTCTCAACATTAATGATATTACTAATGCCTTTGAAATTTTCTACAGAACATTTTTACCTTGGAGGATAATGAAACCTCTAAAGATATGAGGGATAAATGCAAGGGAATTATCCCTAATAGGATCTCTGAAGTTGATTCCGTCTTTCTTAAGACCAGGGTTTCCCTCCAAGAATTTACTGATGCCATTACTGCACTCAAAGATAATAAAGCCTCTGGCCCGGATGGCCTTCCTGTTGAATTTTATAAGGCTAATATTGAATGGGTTGATAAAGATCTTTATGACCTCTACTCTGAAGCCTTTGACTTTGGTACCCTTGGGAATTCCTTCAATATGGGCATTGTTAATCTTATCCCAAAAGATGGGGATAAAGCTCTCATTAAAAATTGGCACCCTATTACGCTCCTCAATGTCTCCTATAAAATTCTTGCTAAAGTCCTTGCTGCTCGGCTTGTGAATATCCTCCCCAAGTTTATTTGTTCCACACGAACTAGATTCATCAAGGGAAGGTACATCCTTGAGAACCTCATTACCAGTTGGGAAACTATGGAATGGACCAAGTCCTCCAACCAGAATGCTGCCATGTTTCTCCTCGATTTTGAGAAAGCTTATGATAGAGTAGAATGGGATTTCATTCTCACTATGCTTAACGCGTTTGGTTTCCCTTATGAATTTTGCAGATATTTTAAAGTCCTCCTTAAAGATGCCTCTGCCATAGTTGAGGTTAATGGGAATCTCTCTCAGCCTATCCCACTCTCCTGATCTATTAGGTAGGGGTGCCCTCTTGCCCCTGCCCTTTTTGTGATTGCCTCTGATACCTTGTTTTACCTCCTTAGAGATGATACCTTGTCTCCTAAAGTTTAGGGTATTACTTTACCTAATGATTCTAAGTTACTTAATATTCAGTTTGTCAATGACACGTCGCTCTTCCTTGAGCTCTATATTCATAATATTCATTGCCTCACCCAAAATTTGGATATATTTGGAAAAGCTTTAGGTGCTCGCATTTCCAACTCCAAATCCATTCTTCTTGGTTGGAATGAGGAACCCCTGGACTGGCTTCAATAGTATGGATTCTCCTAGGGAGGACCTAATTAAGTTGTTAGATATTTGGGTATACCCTTCTCTATCTCCCCCTCCCTTAAGGATATGTGGTTATGGGTTAAAGAAAGAATTAAAAAGAAACTCAATAAATGGGATAATAGGGTGCTTTCCCTTACTGGAAGGGTCCAATTCTGTCAAAAGATCCTCTCTTCTTACAACATTTATTATTCCTCTGCTTGGATGTTTAGCAATTATCAAGTGTTTGAAACCCAAAAGTCTGTCAGAAGTTTCTTGTGGTCTAATGGAAAGGGTAAAAGGAAGGCCCACACTGTCAAATGGAGTTGGTGCCATATTGATAAAAAGTTTGGAGGGTTGGGTCTGAAGGATCGCAGGCAGCAAGGGATTTTCCTTGCTGCCAAATGTATCTTCCAGGCCCTTGATGGTCAAGAGCCCTATAAGGTGTTGATAAGGAATAATATTCAAAATGGTGTTCCCAAACATGCCAAATCTTGGAAAATGCTCCCTTTTTTGTGATCTTGTGGTTGACTCCTTCCCTATCTCTGTCCAGGGCACTTGGTTCTTCAAGTCTATATGGAAAGCTTGGTAGCATGTGTGTGGATTTATTTATAATTCTAGATTTGATAATACTAATACCTTTCATGGAGAATGTTCAATTTGGTGGAACCTCCTCCACAATGGTAAGCCTCTTGCTTTAACCCAAGGGTGTTCTGCTAGATACTTGCATAATAAAGGGATTAAGTTCTTTATGGACATTCTGGAAAATGACAATCTTATCAGCTGGAAAAATTTTAGTAATAACTTTGACCTCCCTGATTCTCACAAAAGAAATTATAACATGGTTAAGAATACATGTGCTTCCCTTAATCTTCCCTGCAGTACTGATGTGGACACCCATAGGTACCTCTCCTTCCGATGAGATGATGGATCCCTCCTTCCTAAAGTTAAAGCTAAAGACATTTATAATATTCTAAATCGTGACTCCTCAATCCTTGACCACCTCAACTCCATATGGTATGCTGATATTAATTCCCCTGAATGGCATAAAACTTTAAATAAATTCTGGAAGTCCCCCATTCCCGCTAAAATTAAATGCTTCAAATGGAAGCTCCTTCTTGATAGACTGCCTATTAGAACTCATCTTGGTGATTCTGATACATGCCTTGTCTGTAAGATGCCCGAGACTATGAGACACATCTTTTTCGACTATACCTTTTCTAGGGAAGTGTGGATGTTATTTGGAATCTCAATCACTGAACATGCTTGCACTTTTGATATTATTACTGCATTTATACTTTGTCTTAAAAAAGATGCTAACCTGTTCTGGAAAATCCTTTCTACTTACATCCTTTGGTTTATATGGAAGTTTAGAAATGAGTATAAATTTCAAGGTAATGGCCGAGTACTTGCTCATTTTCTTAGAAAACTCATACATTTTAAAATTATTTTGCAGGTGTGCTGTGTGATGAGGCTTGATAAGGAGAAGTTTCTGAGATTTCTCCAAGATGGTCACGCCACCATGTTTATCTATGAAATGGAAGACAACCTCGAATGGGCCAGTATTGAGGACAATCAGTCGGCCTTTGATCATGTGCTTAATAAGCTGATTAAGGAAATAAGGGATACTAGAGGGCCCTACTTTGATAAAATTGAAATGTTCACTCATATTTTGGAAAGGAAGAAAGTGGGTTGGATGGAGGACGCTCAAGGGTGGAGCTCCTCGTTTGAAGACTATAATGATATTCTACTTTAAATATACCTGGTTCCTTTTTGGTGTTTATACTCGTGGAAACAATCATATTTTTTTGATGTTCTATACTATTTTGTAATGCTTTAATTCATTGTGAACTTGGTTGGTTGAGGCTTGCCTCCCCACTCCTCGTACTGTAACTTTCCTTTTTGATCAATCAATTTTTAATTCAATTTTTTTTTAATGAAGTCTACCATCTTTAGTGATTGATTAATGACTACAAGACTAAGGTGTTACTAGCCTTTATGACATTACTTCATGCATGAATATTCCTAGCGAGGCTACAAATTTCATATATTTCTATTGGCAACACACAAATGTTTCAAATAGGAATATTAATATAAGGGGGATATCAAGTATGCAACTTGATGTAGTTAGAGTGCCTTGTTGGTAGTCTCTCTTGCTAATGTTATTTTTCTAGATGATTATATCATTTTCAAAATAATAATAGAGTCATTTATGAGATTATTCCATCTATTGAATGGATAAGGATTTTATTCACTTTAAATGGGAAGGATATGCTTAGTAAAAATTTAAGGTGATCAACATTATTTTATCTTATATCTCTTTGGGCAAGACTCTTACAATACTCTCTCTCAGATCCATCCATTGCAACTATCTCATAGACCCTTCTCTAACAAATATTTTTGAGATAGAGTAATAAAGGTGTGTAGATTGTATCGTTGGTTGATGATAGATTGAACACATAAATATTTTACCTAAAGACAAGAATATTGTGGTGAACTTGAGTTGATGGCTCTGATGATCCAATTAGCTAGGAAAAAAGAAGTATGAGAAATCATTCTTTGTAAAATCCTTGATTTTAGTGGAAACCTATGTTGCATAGAATTAGTTTGCAAAAGTACAACCATTGGAAGTTCCTCGTATTATTAATATTTATAATTTACTTGTATTTATTAGTAATTTTTACTAGGCTTCTTATTTCTCACATTTTAGTCTATGAAAACCAATGATTTGTGCTACAACTATAGAGAATGTTAACCTAAATTATATGGTAATATGTGATGCCCTCATTCCAAATAAAGATTTTAATAGAGTGGTTGAATATTATTAAAGGATGAGTTCCTCTGTCAACTTTTCACAATCTATTTTGATAATTCCAAATATATAGATTCCAAAGTTGAATCACATGTGCATAAAACCCAAGAATTTATTTGTATACAGGTGGTTAAGGCTATATAGAACCAATTCATCCATGTGAGGAGAAAATAAAACAAAATTATGACAACCTAATCAGAAAATACTAACAAGGTAGAGGTAGTACTAGCAATAAAGGAGGAAACAAGCTACCCTTATTTCAAGTAAATGAAATGTTAAATTTCTAGCTCTTACAATGCTAAATCTGGTGACATGTTTGTAAAGGATAATATATGATGAGTTCCTAGTGATTTGTGTTGAATGGTGTTCTAAATTTAGAGAATTTTTTGGAGGAGGATTGCTTAGAATCTATATGTAGAACCATTAATATAATTCACCCATTAAAGGCTTAAATATTTGTAATTAATCTATATTTAAGTTAAAAAAAATCCCTTCCCATGTGACCATTTAATTATCCTTATGAGTAAAATGTATGTCAAATGTAAAGCTATATAGGATAAAAAAAATTGTGCATGAATTTATCCCAATGTTATTAATGTAGTCCTCTATATCACTACTCACATGGAACATGAACCTTAAACAAAAAAATAACAAAAATTTACTACAAATTTGTGCTCCTTGTTACATACTATAATGCTTTATCAATGGATGTACCCAGTATTCCTTCATAATTATTTAATAGGTTGTTTGAGCATGTACAATAGGAAATTGTAATCAAGCGGGGTCAATCTTAAATCCTATTGTGAATTAGGAAGAAGAATGATCAACTAGGCTTGAATAGGGTCAAGCATTTCATGGGTATTTCTGGTACTTCATTAATATGGAAGGTTGATTAGAGGATAATGATTGACTATTGCAAGATATAAGAGAAAACAAATAAAATTGACAAGTTTTAGAATATATAAATTGACAAACATCAGCCAGTAACCTATAGTTACCTAGAATAGTAACCAAACAATAATATACACCTCTTATTTTAGTTTGAAGTTTTTTTTGTAGGGAACAAATCACCTGAGGAATTTTGTTCCTAGGAATAGATTACCTGATGCATTGTATAACTTGTACTTTTGTCTGAATCTGGTTGTAGTCTTCCCATCAGGGCTTGGGATTTCCATAATAAGTCTCAATGCATCTTCCACCAATACCTACACACATTAAAATGGGGAACATATTTGGTTGAAGGGGATGACCTTGGTCAAATACAGGTGAGGGATAAACCTTGAAATACAAATGAAATTGCATAAAAGAAAGACTATTGATATGAAGTAGAAGCTAGATCTAAATCATGAATTACCTTATTACCTTGATGTTGCAGCACTAATTTTTATTTTATCATAGGTGGTCATGCAATAGCCTTTTAATCCTTACAAAATCCCCCAAGGAAATCATGACAAACAAGATTTACATTGTGAATGTTGTAGTTTCCCACAATTCTTGATGAAGGAGTAGAATTATGTGTTCAAGTCTTGAAGATCTTGAGAATGCTTGAATGTGAAATTATAACAAGGCTCTTGAAATCTTGATTTTTATTATGCTTAATAAAATGAGGAGAGATAGGCCACTTATATACCTCTCACAAAATTTCATGATTTAAAATTGATCCAGGTCGACCACAGGATCTAGTTTCCCACCAAAATACCAAAACAAAGCACCAATTCCAATTTGAGTGCAAATCTCAAGGTATAGAATGCCTAGGAAGTTTTATACCTAGGTATATAATTCCCAAGGCATTCTATACCCAAGGAAACATGGAAAAAATAAGCTAGGAAAAGAATCATGAAAAATTATTCTTTGTAAAATCCTTGTTTTGGGTGGAAACCTATCTCACATAGAATTAGTTTCCAAAAGTACAACCATTGGAAGTTCCTCATATTATTAAGATTTATAATTTACTTTTATTTATTATTAATTTTCATTAGGCTTCTTATTTCTCACATTTTAGTCTATGAAAAGCTATGGTTTGTGCTGCAACTATAGAGAATGTGAACCTAAATTATATGGTAATATGTAATGCCCTCATTCCAAATAAAGATTTAAATAGAGTGGTTGACTATTATTAAAGGATGAGTTTCTCTCTCAACTTTTCAAAATCTTTTTCCATAATTCCACATATAGAGATTCCAAGGTTGAATCACAAGTGCATAAAACCCAAGAATTTATTTGTATACAAGAGTTTAAAGATATATTCTAACCAATTCATCCTTGTGAGGAGAAAATGAAACAAAATTATGACAACCTAATAAAAAAAATTTACAAGGTAGAGGTAGTACTAGCAATAGAGGAGGAAACAAGCTACCCTTATTTTGAGTAACTTAAATGTTATATTTATAGCTCTTACAATGCTGAATCTGCTGACATATTTATAAAGGAGAATATAGTGATGATGAGTTCCTAGTGATTTGTGTTGGATGGTGTTCTAAATTTAGGGAATTTTTTGGAAGAGGATTGCTTAGAATCTATATGTAGAACCACCAATATAATTCACACATTAAAGGCTTAAATATCCATATTTATCTATATTTAAGTTAAAAAAGCCCTTCCCATGTGACCATTTAATTATCCTTATGATTAAAATGTATGTCAAATGTAAAGTTACATAGGATAGAATGTTTAGTGCATGAATTTATCCCAATGTTATTAATGCATTCCTCTATAATATCAGTACTCACATGGAACATGAACCTTAAGAAAAAACTAACAAAAAATTTATTAAAAATTTGTACTCCTTGTTATATACTATAATTCTTTATCAATGTATCTACGCAATATTCCTTCATAATTATTGAATAGGTTCTTTTACCATGTACAATAGGAAATCGTAATCAAGGTCGGTCAACCTTAACTCCTATTGTGAATTAGGAAGGAATATGATCAACTAGGCTTGAATAGGGTCAAGCATTTCATGGGTATTACTAGTACTTCAATGATATGAAAGGTTGAGTAGAGGATAATGATTGACTATTGGAAGATAAAAGAGAAAATAAGTACAATTGACAATTTTTAGAATATACAATTTGACAAAGATCAGCCAGTAACCTAAAGTTACCTAGAATAGTAACTAGAAAATAGTATAAATCTTTAATTTTATTTTGGAGTTTTTTTGTAGGGAACAAATCACCTGAGGCATTTTGTTCCTATGAACAACCTACCTGATGCATTGTATACCTTGCACTTTTGTCTAAATCTGGTTGTAGTCTTCCGATTAGTGCTTGGAATTTCTATAGTAAGTCTCAATGCATCCTCCACCAATACCTACATACATAAAAATGGGGAAAATATTGGGTTGAAGGGGATGGCCTTGGTCAAATACAAGTGAGGAATAAACCTTGAAATGCAAATGAAATTCCATAAAAGAAAGATTATTGATATGAAATAGAAGATAGACCTGAATCGTAAATTACCTTATTACCTTGATGGTGTAATACTTATTTTGATTTTATAATAGGTGGTAATGCAATATAATTTTACTTCTTACAAAATTCACCAAGGAAATCAAGAAAGACAAGAATTAAACTATGAATGTTGTACTTTTATGAATGATGGAGTAGAATTATGTGTTCAAGGCTTGAAGATATTGAAAATGATTGAATGTGAAATTATAGTGGAGCTCTTGAAATATTGATTATTATTATTCTTAATAAAATGAGGAGAGATAGGCCACTTATATACCTCTCACAAAATTTCACAATTCAAAATTGATCCAGGTCGACTACAGGATCTAGTTTCCCACCAAAATAGCACAACAAAGCCCCAATTAAAATTTGAGCATAAATGTCAAGGTATAGAATGCCTAGGGAATTTTATACCTGGGTATATAACTCCCAAGGAATTCTATACCAAAGGAAACATGGCCAAAATTAAATTGAAAGTTATGGAAGGTGATCAAGGTGCACCAATCCTATCTCCTATTGTACATTAGGAAGGAGGATGATCTACTAGGATTGAATAAGATCAAATGCTTTATGGGCATCACTAATCCTTCACTTATCTGAAAGGTTGATTAGAGAAAAGTGATTGACTAATTAAAGATAGAAGACAAAAAAAGAAAAAAATGACAAGTTTTAGAACACACAAATTGACAAATATTAGCCAATAACCTATAGGTACCTAAAATGGTAACTAGATAGTAGTACATACCTATGATTTAAGTTTTCAATTTTTTGTAGGCAAAGATTGCATAGTAAACATTTAAAATCTTATTGTGATTTATTTTGAGGTTTTTTAGGGAAAGTACAAACCTTTTCCTTTATGAAAATATTATCTTTCATGATTTTCTCTGAGGTTTTTGTATGGAGTCAAAGGCTATTACATTAACACTTGTGATAGAATCAAAATAAGCTAAATCTAAATCATAAATTACCTTATACCTTTTATGGTGTAATGATTCTTTTGATGTAATCACAAGTGTTGATGTAATAGCATTTTACTCCATACAATCTCAAAGGAAATCATGAAATATATGATTTGCACCATGACTGTTGTAATTTGCTACAAAGCTTGATAAAGGATAAGAATGATGCTTTGAAGGATTGAAGACCTGGATGCTTGAAGATCTTAAGCATGCTTGAATGAGAAATTGTAGAAGAGATCTTGAAATATTGATCATGATTCTTCTTACCAAAATGAGGAGAGATGAGACACTTATATACCTATCACCAAGTGGACCTCCATAATGTTTTCTCTTGACCCTGAAAAAGGTGTAGCTTTGAGCTATGCTCTTAAGATCTTAGTCCTAAACTTTCAAATCACAAAGTCTTGATTTATTCCACAATAATTGCTAAGAGATATGATAGATA
>MU224017.1:1492182-1522208 GCA_018584345.1 Thuja plicata
CATAAGATAACATGTACATAGAAATATAATATTATTGCAAATGAATTGACATCATTCCCCAAAGAAAGTAGAACTACAATCACAAAGGAGGAAAGAAACTTAAGAATTATGAAGAGGAATCTTTTCATACCATAATATGGAGACCAAAATGAATTAGTGCTACCATGTTGCAGATCCAAGTAGATTGTACAAGGAAAACAATTACAAACAATAGCACAATTACAACATAACATGAAACAAAATATAGAAGAATGTAGATACATATAGAGGAATTGAACAACAGTTGTGATTCTTTTATCACCTTATACCAACAGAGTAATAAGGATCGTATAAAAGAATCTAAAAAACATTTAAAAACACATTACAACGGGGCACATTACAACATACAAACACACAATGAGCTACCATAAAGGATAAGCCAATCGAGCATGTTGTCAACCTTCCCCATCTTGGCTTATGTTATTTAGGGTAGATGGGCAACTCGCAAGAGGGACTATATCCAATATAGTAGGAATAATAGTCAATTCAAAACAAGGATCCTCTTGAGAATCACAATGTTCAATACTAGGTGTAATTGTTAATTGATTTGAGAGCATATGAGGTAAATCATTATCAAGATCAACGGTCTCATATTCATCACTAAGATCAATAGGATCATCAAGAGTATCCTCTTCATCAAGGTTGATTGAAATAGGATCTAGGATGCGAATAGGATCATCATATTCATTAGTCTTAACATCATGAATATTAACATCCAACGCATCAGGCATAGGTTGATCAAAGGTAGGTAATGAATTTTGAATCATAGAAGCACGGGCTCTAGCATTGGCTCTACTCTTCTTATGACGTTCATTAGCATATTTTTTACGTTTAAATTTATTTGGTAAATGTTGAGAACTAGGAGGAATAACAGCAGGTTCCTTCATAGGTTCTATAGGAGGATTCTCAATAGGTTGTAAAGGAAGAGTAGGAATTGGATCAATTTTATTAGCAGCAATGGGTAAAGGAGATATTGCAGGAGTAGGCAAAATACCACAGTTGGAATCAATCTGAGGCATACTTAACTCAGCAATTTTGCGATGTTTGTAAGCTTGATATGAGCGAAAGAGATGATTAGGATGAGAAGGACATGGGTTAGGTAATGAAGGCCAAAGAAAATCAAGATTAGCACAATCTCTAGGCCTAGAAGGTTGAAACAAACTATGATTAATCATTTTGACTTCTCCATTATGAATGAACTGAAGACATTTATGAATGGGAGAAGCGATAGCATGCATGGAAGTTATCCAAGGTAAACCAAATTTGATTTGGAATTGATCAGAAGTAGGAATAATGATGAAGGTAGTATCTATAACCTTTCCACAAAGTTCAACAGGTAAGCTAATAGAACCAAGTGCAAGATAAAGAAAGCCATTACAAATTTGGATCCATGCATCAGATGAGTCATAAAAATCACATTGTAAGCATTTCATAAAAAGATTTTCCTCATTAATGACATTGATTAAAGATGTGGAATCAAATAGACAACTATGGGTAGGTATCTTAGCAATCCTAGCATAGATATAAAGGGGACCCTCGGGAGCTTTAATTGTTTCAGAATCATCAAAGGTAATTAAAAGTTCCCTAGGTCTCTTATCCTTAGTTTGATTTTGAGCTTGAGCTGGAATTGGAAGTTGAAGTGGAGGTGGAGGATCTTGAACAATAAGTTGAGATGGCACAACACTCTCCACATGATTAACAATGTTATTAAGATCATCCATCTTTGAATCAAAAACAATGTCTACAGAAGATGGTTGAGCTATAGTATTAGTATCATGTGTAGGTAAAGGATTGGTATAGATTTGAAGGTTTTGATTAGGAGGAGAAACAAATTTATTTCTATTACCATCAAAATTATCAATAGATAAAGCTTTAGAATCGATCAGATCTTGAATCTTATGTTTTAGGGAGTATTATTTTTCAGTGTCATGGCCATTCTGGCAATGGTATTGGAAAAAAGCTTGAAAATCAAAGGATTTTGAAGCCATTGTGGTAGGAAGAAGAGGTCAAATAGGAGGCAAAGTAATCATGCTAGCACTTAACAACCTATTCATTATAGAATGTAAAGTTTCAGAGAGAGGAGTAAATGTATGATTCATACGGAAAGTAGTGGATGTAGGAGCGTTATTAGATGTAGCCACAACTTGATCAGCAATCGTATTCATCTATTTATTAATCTTGAAATAGTTGTTAGGTTTCTAAAACTTATTAGGATTAGGAGCATTGTCACCCTTATCAACTGGAATAGGAGCCATTGGAGTGTTGCTCTGAAACTGACTCACTTGTAATTGATAATGCTAAAGTGCTGCACACAATTGTTTAAAGGAGGTAAATTCAATAAGAAAAATCTTATCCCTAATATCTTTTTGTAAATTTGCAATAAACATATGTTGAATATCAATATCAGGAATAGTATAATAAATCTAAGCATGCAAATGCTTAAATCTACCAATAAAATCTGTCAATTTTTCTTTAGTATTTTGTTTACAATGCATTAAATTAGATAAGGACACTTGCGGTCCGATGTTGTTTTGAAATTGTTGAATGAAGGAATTAGAAATTTTAGGAAAAGAATCGATGGAATAAGGAGGTAAGGAACAATACCATTGTAAAGCCTTATCTCGAAAGGTTCTAGCAAACAACTTAGCTAAAATCCTATGGTCATGACCATAATCACTACAAAGGATTTGAAAAGTTTTAACATGAGCAACAGGATCACCTTTGCCATTATAATTCTCAAGATGAGGCATATCGGCTTGCTGAGGGATAGTAGCATAAATGATATCTGGAGATATAGGAATACCGATATCACATGTAGGAATGCTAAATTTAGATTGAGTTAAAGATGCAAGTTGTTGTAAAGATGACATAGTTTGAGCCAAACTAATAATTGTAGAATCATTAGAGGAAACAGGTGGCATAACAATATTAGGAACACTGGGAAAAGTGTAAGAAGTAGTAGGAATAGAAGACACAATGGGTGGAGCATTAGGAACCACAGCTGGAAGAAGATTAGTATAAGTAAAAGGAACACTATGATATGAAGGTTGTGAAGTAGGTAAAGATACCAGTGGAGCACTCATAGGAATAGGTGCGCTTGGGAGAGAAGTTGTTATCAAAGGAGGAGTGTAAGTAGGGATACTAGGTAGAGGAATAGAAGAAGGTCCTACACTAGTGAAAATAGGTGTGACTCCCAACTCTTGAACTTCTTGAGCTAAGGGTTTAACATTCAAATTCACAGGGTGAGTAATACTATGTAAGAAATTAATACCTTGATCATTATCATGGAGAACTTTCTTAAGAGCCTCTATGGCTTGGATAGAATATTGATTATGGTTTTCTTGGATAAGCCAATTTCCCATTTTAGCAAGTTTGGTTGAAAGGTTTTTCACTTGTTCAGGAGGAACCCTTAAAGCATCATCTTCATCATGAGATGAGTGAGAAGAGTTATGCTCCATGGAAGGATTAGAATCATGAGTTATAAAATTATCATCTAGGATCCCAAGGAAAGGAGAGGAAGACTTAGGATCAAAGGAACCCATAAGTCTACGGCTTCTTCTAACAGGGATACTATAGGTAGGAATAGATGTGATAAAGCTCATACACCAATACAATGCCAATGAACTAACACAAAATCTTGATCTATTGAATTGAAATGAAATTTTGAAAGAACATGCAAGATCTAGCATAAACAATGTAAATCTAACACTAAAAAGAAAGAGTTGTCTATCGCGGGTTCACCAAAATGTAACATAAATAATTTAGATGTTGTTTGTTTTGTTTGTTAAGAATTGATTATGTTACTAAAATGTAAAATATGAAAATGGGAGATGTAAATTGTTCTTTGAATTACCTAGATTGTATTAACCTTAATGGAATTGAGTTGATTAAGTATTGCAATTGTGATTAAGGAGAAGATAAGATGTTCCTCTTTACCCTCAAATGCACAAATGGGAGATCCAAGTTGATCAACCCAAGAGAAGGGTTAATGCACAAATGAATCAACTATTTGGAGAGGAGAATAACAAAGGAAATACCTTAAATTTTGTTAATTATATGTATAGAAATGATATATAATATTAATTGAAGAGATGGGAAAAATGCACTAACCTTGAAATATTGCAAATCAAAGAATGCTATTTTTTGAGGACTATAGACAGTTTCTGGAAAAACTAACATTTGATACCAAACCGAAATGTAGAGACAAACAAAACCCAGAAATCATTTTTTGTTTTGATGTCATCTTATGAAAAAGGTTGACCTTGACCCACAAATGTCAACCCTGACCTAATAATGTTGACCCTAACCTGCACAGATCTAAAAGTGACTTTGTTCGCGGATCCTAAAATTTTGCCGAAAAGGGTATCCAGATCTGGGTTCAAATCCACTGTTCTGTACCTGTACCTACAAGAAAAAGGAGATTTTTTTATTTTGGGGGAGGGGTTTGCCTTGGTCAAACCCTGGTTTTGGAATTAACCTCAAATATATGTAATTGAAATTGCATAAATGGACAAAGTAAATGCATAAATTCACCTTGCTTGAAAAAGTCCTTGTGGCGGATTTGAATCCTTGAATCCACAAGTATGCTTCAAATTTAGAATGTAGAAAGGTAGGATGTCTTCAATCTCTTTCTTTTAGATCTCCAACACCAAGTCTTGAATAGGTTCTTGAATTTGGAATAGGCTTGGAAGAAGGTTTATGGAGAGATCACCAAAAGGGCACCTTGTAGCTTCAATCCTTCAATGGCCTCCAATGGATCTCCTTCATGGAAATGAATATTTGAAATGGATGAATGCTTGCTTGAAATATTTCTTGATTTCTTTCTTGAACTTCACTTGAAAATTCTTGATCTCAATTAGGAATGGTTGATGATAATTCTCAATCTTGCTTGATGATGGTTAGAGAAAATGAGAGAGAAAGCTTCCATTTTATATGAAATTAGGGCATAATATTTCAAGGAGGCCTACATAGGAGAATTAAATTTCCATTAAAGCCTTTACCCCTAGGAGATGACCTATATTAAATATAATTTAGGAATCAACACTTTGGAACCTGAAACAGCTGACCCAGAAGTGGGAAATACTTTTTGCAAAGGTCGACCTCCTGAAACTACAAGACCCCAGGATCTGATTCCTAGGTCAAGGTCAAGGTCCATCCTGACCTAGGTTAGGGTTGAGGTCAAAATAGACCTAAAATGTTAACCTTGAACTTGAAGCCTAGAATCACCAGTCTGCCATCCAGAGTGCAGAAATCAGACCAAACAGGAGTGGAAAGAGGAACATAACAGGGAGGAAGCCATGTCAAAGTCAAGAACCCATTCAAGGCACTTGCCATGACCCCAAACCACTTACTCGGAAGGGTAAACATGTCTACAAAGGAAGTGCTTCAATTTTTTGACTATACAATATCCATTATAACACAAGGAGAGATTATATCCATCACATTATCCAAAGGGAGAGATGTAACTAGAAAGTGAGAGTACATACAAAGGGAGAGAATTGTTGACAAGATACATAAAAAAAGAGACATCAAAAGATAAGAACAATCAAAGGGAGAGATTTTGAAATAGAAGAAGAACACATCACATCAGAAGAAAGATTCTACATCTAACCAGTGAAGGGATTGAAGATAGAGAGAGCTGTAAGAATCAAATCTAAGGTCATATAAGCTTACCAAGGACCAGATATTTGTATTGGTTATAGTACATAAGATTGGTAGTTTAATGAATATCAACTGTTATATTTCATATTGTATTAGTAATAATATAGTGTGATAATGTAGTGTGTTTCCATCAATGCCAAAGGGAGAGATTGATGAACTATAACTAATTGAATGTTTGAAGATGTTAAGTTGATGATCATGTAAGGCATTAAATAAATTAATGTATTGTATTGTCATTGATGTCAACTTGATATAATTTGTATGGTCATGGACATACTGCTAAAGACTTCAAAGAATCAATAAATCAAAGGCTATGCTATCAGTAATCCATAAAAGACAATTATTCACAACGTGACTGTATACACCGATGGAGTGCACATCGACGGACAGAGTAAAAGAGCAAAGTCACAATGTTACCTGAAAAAAAAATGCACAGCATTACTGATGAGAAAATTCACAGTGTTTCTCGACAAGAAAAACACAGTGTAACTTGACGGACAAAATTACAGTGCTACCCGACGGACGGAGATCCCGAGGAAAAATCAAGTCATGATAAGCCTCTCAAATGGCCATCTTTTCCATGTGTTTACCTTCCTTTTTCAACATTTTTTTTTCAAAGAAGAAACTTTAAACTTATGATTTTTATATATTTTATATGTAAGGACATAAGTACATAAAATGGATGAAAAAAACATAATGTATTTTTCTTGGAACTGATGGATAGAAGTTGCAGGATATAAGTGATTGCATGTTGAATAGATAGTCCTTTTCCCTATGCTATGTTATGGGTAGTCTCCTTCCTATAGCCGAATGTTGTGCAAGAATATTGAATGAAATCTCACACTTCTTTCTTAGTATTAAATGATCAAATATATTTATACGTCAGAAGTTATGTATGCTAACCATTTTGTAGGAGTCAAGTCATGGCACATTCAAGAATTCTAGCATGGTGTTGAAAGGGTCAACAATAGTCGTTACCTTCAGAAGCACCAACATAAAGCAAGGAATTAAGTAAAGAGATTGAAGATGGGTGTGTCGCAGAACTCTCGTGGAGGAATGAGTCAGTTTAGTTCCTGAGTAGACACCGTGCACAAATCTAGAACCACTGCATGCTATATTCTGGGAAGAAATTGAAGACCTACTATTGCTGTTCGAGATTTCTGTTATGAGCATGATGTATCCATTAGTGATCCTCATTAATGGAGTGATCCTAGATTTAGGTAGTAGTGTAGTTCCTCCTTAAATAAGTGGAATTCTATAGTTCCAAAGGGGAGAGTTAGTTGATATAATTTTTGCAATAGAATTTGACATTGTAGCATTGTTTATTTTCCAAGTACATTTCCTCCATGAATGAATATAGTGCATAATTTGAGTTTCAGTCTCTTATCTTGATTGAATTTATATTCACTCATCCAAGGGGGCCCACTTGGTGAGTGAATCATTTTATTAGATTAGAAGTTATTTCCTTGCTCATTAAGAAGTAAATAGAACTTTGTTGTTCCTACAACCACTAGTAACAGAACTGGTTCACTGTTGCTGCAGCATAGGCGAGGAGAGTAACCCCTAATCATGATTATTGTTTTCTTAGCATAATTGCATTCAATTGAGATAGTATAGATTCTTGAATCATAATGTTTTTTGATTGCATAGGTTTAGCCATGAGAATCAAGGAGGTTTAAAGGATATACTTTGCAAACACCATTCCAAGTTTATGTCCCTTGTCGATAATTAAATGAGACTAAATAATCTACTTAGCATCCATTTAGGGTGTCCAATACTGAAGTACCAGTCCAATGCTATGTGTTTTTGAGATGATTGTTTAGCCAAGCATTTTTGGCACTGCTACCGGGGATGGTGTTAGTTCAAGCCTACTTTGGTGTCCATGATTCAAGTTTTAATAATCTAGGATTTAATTTCAAGCAAGAATTTTATGCATAGAAGAAGAGATCCTCGTGGAAGATTCCTTCCTCATCAATACCAGGCTGAACCATTTGATCTTTTTAATCCTGAGCCTGAAGAACCCCAATTAGATAGTGAAGAAGAAGACCTATTTGAAAATCTATTTGTAGATGCCCAAGGAGAAATTTCATCACCTTCATCCTCTGAAGAATTGCTACATTTAGAATTCCTTTTTGATGAGCCTGAGTATCACGACAACCCATTAGCTCTTATTATATACCAGCCACCACCATAGCAGCAACCAAGGCCCCCTCCAGGGATGGCTCATCCTACCTTTCCCTTCCCAATTCCTCCTCAATAAGGTAACCAAAACCTGAAGAACATTCCAGCCGCTAGACTGCCAAAATTCTATGGAATTATCACTGAAGATCCAGAGACCTTCCTCTTTGAGTTTGAAATCCTCTATAGGAGCTACGACTACACAAATGATGCCCATAAGATGAAGTTGTTTCTGTCAACTCTTAAAGAGGCCGCTCTAAGGTGGTTCATGAGCCTCGGAGCTAATGTCATAGAAAATTGGAATGCTATGAGCAACATGTTTCTTGCAAAATAAAAAGAATACTGTAGAGGACGAGATTTAAAAGGAGATGACATCTTCAAGATGTCACAGAAAGAGGATGAAACCTTGGAAGACTATGTTTCCAGGTTTATGTTTAACTTGCAACGCAATTCTCAAAACCAGTTGAATGAGGAATCATAGAAATATGTGTTCCTTAAAGGCATCAATGAAGGAAGCATTGAAGCCTTGGATCTTATGGATGGTGGTGACATCACCCAAAAAAATTGGGCAGAGATCAAAGTCATATGTATGAATTACTCAAGGGCTACAGTAGAAAAAGGAAGAGGATTAAGGGACCTACCTCAAAAGATAAATGGCTCCAGAGTGTCGAAGATAGAACTGTCCAACCTCCTGTCTGACTTCAAGTAGGACATTATCAATGAAATGGCCACTCAGCTGGACACCATGCAAGCCTGAAGGAAGAAAGATGATGTAGAAGCTATGCTGGCTGAATTCTGCTCCCACTGTAGGGAGAAGAAATGAAACTGTAAATGCAAAACTGTTGCATCTATGGACACTACTTCAATGCCTACCGAGTTCAAAGAAATAGATGAGGAGAATGGAGAAGTGTTTTACATGGCTCAAAGGTGACCATGGGCTCAGAGAAAAGGTATGCCTCAAGACCCCTTAAATTATTTTGGTTACAATAATAATAATAGTAATCAGTGGCAGAATCAAAACCCCCACAATTTTGTCCCTCAAGGACAGAATTGGAATAATAACTAGCCCAACCAGTAGCCATAGAATAACTAGAACTTTCAGCAACCACAATATAACCAAAAATTTCAACCTTAGCTTAACCCATATCAACAATAGTTTAATCCATATCAACAACAGTTTAATCCATACCAGCAGTAGTTTAATCCATACCAGCAGCCGCAGCAGAATAACCAATGGAAACCACATGGTAACTGGCAACAACAACCTCAGTGGAGACCCAATCAGCCTAATCAACAACAAGCTATTATGCCTCCACCTCAGCGACAAGCTATAATGCCTTTGCCTCCTGTAGCCAATAATAGTCCTCAGAAACCACAACTGCCTGCGCAACCAAATCCAAATCCAAATAACAAGCAACAAGCCTATTCACTACAAGTGAATGATATCCACCTAAGATCAGGGACCACATTGCCTACACCAAGAGCACCCATAATAACTGATGTTTATGATACTGAGGAAGCTTTTGACAATCAAAATATTGTTGTCCCACCTATTGCACCACCTATTCTAGTTGAGAAAATCACACCTTTTCCGCAGAGATTGGCCCAACCTTCAGTGTCCCCTAAAGAGAATACTATTGCAAATGACCTGATTGACCAACTAAAGAAAATGACTGTCCAAATACCATTATTAGATGCCCTCAAGGAAATTCCAATCTATAATAAAGCAATCAAGGAAGTCTGTATCAAGCACCCTGGTAGGAAGAAGAAAGATCCTAATACTATCAATGTTCTTGGACAACTTTCTGATCTCATGCTTAGTAAAGCCTTGATGCCTAGATACTCTAATCTAGGGAGTCTAGTGGTTACCATTCACATTAATGGTATAGAAATACAGAATTTCTTGGTTGATCTAGGAGCCTCTTTTAATGTTATGAATATGGATGTGTTGTTAAGGCTTAGTATCATTGGGTTGAGGGAAACACCCACTATTCTCCAGTTAGCTGATAATTCAACTGTCAAAACAGATGGTATGGTAGAGGATATTGTTCTCACACTAGATTCCTTAGACTACCCCTCAAATTTCATCATCTTGTCTCCCAAAGCCACACTAGGAGGGTATCCATTAATCCTAGGAAGGCCTTGGTTAGCCACAACAGATGCTTGCATTGCATGCCACTCAGGAAAAATGACCATATCTGATGGTATTAATACTAAGAAATTAACCATGTATTCTCCAGCCAAAACTCAAGCTGAAGTTGACCAAGTTGTATGGCCAGATCTAGGAGATGCCCCCCTTGAAGCCAATTTAGTATAGCAGCTTATGGTTACTGATAGAAATCCATTCATGGTCTCACAAGAGGAGGATGACATACTAGTAGCAATCCTTACAAACCAGTATGGCTCTGACGAACCCTCATGTCACGACCCTAACTATTCTCTTCAAACCATATTGCCCAAGAAGTCTTCATCCAAGCAAGCACTTGATCATCTCCAAACTTTAATACCCCATGAAATAAAGTCACCTTCTTTTGTAGAAGTTCTTATATTGGATAAAGTTAAAAGAGTGTAGATTGACTCAGGTAGGGAATTGAATGTCAATAAGAATCTCACTGAATTTCAGATGTCTAGCCTTTTCCAGCTTTTGCAAAAGAGTCAGCAAGATTTTGCATAGGGCTATACTGACATGAAGGGGATTGACCAAAAATTGTGTACTCATAATATTTATATTAGTCCTGAGTCTAGACCTATTAGGAAACCTCAAAGAAGAATAAACCCTACACTAAGAGATGTAGTAAAGGCTAAATTACAAAACCTTCTCCAAGTTGGCTTCATATATCTCATTTCTGACAGTCAGTGGGTCTCCCCTCTTGTAATCATCCCCAAGAAAGGTGGCAAATGGTGAGTTTGTGTGGACTATAGGGAGCTTAATAAAGCAACCAAGAAGGATCACTTTCCATTGCCTTTTATTGACCAAGTACTTGCTGGCAAAAAATATTTTTCATTCTTGGATGGTTTCAGTGGCTACAACCAGATCCAGATATCACCAGAAGACCAGGATAAAACAATGTTCACCTATCCATGGGGAACATTTTCTTATTCTGTCTTACCATTTGGGTTATGTAATTCAACTGCTACTTTCTAGAGGGTAGTGATAAGCATTTTTTCTGACATTGCTACTGACTGTGTTGAAATATACATGGATGATTTTACTGCATATGGAACGCCATTCGAAGAGACTTATGCTAATTTGGAAAAAGTTCTCCAAAGATGTCAGTACTACAATCTCTCACTTAATAGTGAAAAGTGTTACATGATGATGGAGGAGGGAGTTGTCTTATGGCATTACCTCTCATCCTTTGGTATCCAAGTTGATCCTACATAGATTACAGTAATCATCACACTCGCAACCCCAGTAAAGTAGAAGGATGTCCATAGTTTTCTTTGTCATGCCAGTTACTACAGGAGATTTATCAAGAACTTCAGCCAACTTGCCACTCCATTATATAATCTATTGAAGAAATAAGAAGAATTTGAATGGACAACAAACTGTGAGTCATCATTCCAGCAGTTGAAGGATGTGTTGACAAAGACCCCTATTCTTAGAAGACCAGACTAGAAGCTGCCCTTTCATATCCACACAGATGCATCTGACTATACAATTGGAGCAGTGCTGGGTCAAAAAGGAATTGAGCACGCCATTTATTACATCAACAAAAATTTGCAAGGTGCAGAAAAAAATTATACTATTTACTGAGAAGGAACTTCTTTCTGTAATCTATGCATTAAATAAATTCAGACTTTACATAACTGGTTATTCAAAGTATTTGTTTATACTGATCACTCAGCAATCAAATACTTGATGAATAAACTAGCTATTTCTGGTAGGTTAGCCAGGTGGTTACTCCTCCTGCAGGAGTTTGATATAACTATCATTGATAAACCAAGAAAAGCTAATGTCATTGCTGATTTTCTATCTAGATTACAAGTTCCTAATGATCCTACAACAATTGATGATAGCTTCCTAGACGAGATCCTATTCTCTCTTGCAACTTAGAATCCATGGTATGCTGACATCGCAAACTACCTTGTTATAGGACGAGCACCACCTCATTTCTTACGCTGTGAACGACAACTGCTAGCTGAGAAAAGTTTCAAATTATCATGGATATCTGGATTTATGTTCTACACAGGTCCTGATCAAGTCACCTGCATATGTGTTCGCGAAGATGAGACCTATGACATCCTTCAGGCATGTCATGATGAGCCGTGTGGTGGCCATTTTTCCAGAAAAAGAACAACATACAAGGTATTGAAAACTGGTTATTATTGGCCTACATTACATAAAGATGCAACTAAGCATACCTAGCACTATGACCGATGCCAAAGGATGGGATGTCCCATGAAGATTGATGAAATGCCCCTGTAGCCTCAGGCGGTGGTAACACCATTTGACAAGTGGGGCATCAACTTTGTCGGCCCCATTGAGCCATCTTCACATGGTAAGTCTTATATCTTAGTATGCATTGATTACGCCACAAAATGGGTTGAATAAAAAGCAATGAGGCATGCAAGGGACCATAAGGTAGTATATTTTTTGTATGAATTTATTTTTATTAGGTTTTGAGTGCCTCAAGAAATAGTAACAAATCAAGGGGCACAGTTCGCCTCTAACCTTATTGTTGAATTGATGAATAAGTACATGGTGAGGCATGGTAAATCTTCACCATACCATCCTCAGGCCAATGGATAGGCTGAGATCACAAACTGGGAGATAGAGGCCATTCTGACCAAAATAGTTGTCATTCACAAAAAGGATTGGGCTACTCGACTTCCTTAAGCCATCTGGGCTTACCGCACAACTTGGAAAACCACTACTGGATTCACTCATTTTGAGTTGGTCTACAAGAAATCTGCATCTATGCCTATTGAGTTTCACCATAAGGCTCTCAGGATGGCATTGGAATTGAATATTAACCTGAACAAAGCACAAGAGGACAAGCTCCTGCAGCTCAATGGATTGGATGAATACAGGAAATCTGCACTTCATAACATAGAACTGATTCAAAAGCAATGAAAGAAGTGGCACGATAGATTCATAAAAGAGAAAAAGTTTTCCATTGGTGATTGGGTGTTTCTCTATGATTCAAGATATCAGCATACTCCAAGAAAATTTCAAACCCGTTGGTTACGGCCTTATGAAATAGTCTCTATATTTGATAATGGTGTCGTTCAACTCTCTACAATTGATCCTGTCAAATTCAAACTCCTTGTTAATGGGCATCATCTAAATATATATCACAAGCCTGAGAGTCGTCAGGACTTCCTACAACAGTTCTAGCAGAACTTAGACAACTCCCTTCCTGTAGCAAAAGGATCTGGGTCTTCCACCCAGATTTCTGCCAAGCTGTGATTTTATTCCAGCTTGCATAATAAACACTTCACTTTCATGATTTGCTTTCTTTGTAATAAAAATCCACATCACCTCTCTCTCTTCCACATGTCCACACCACCGCATCACTTTATCAATGCGTGTCGCATAACATTACACTCTTCCTATAGCACCTCAGGTTTGTAACACAAACTCTTGCACATAATTTATTTTATTCATTTATTATTTTTAAATGAGTGTACTTTTCATTTTCTATTCTTGCACGCCATAGCCTAGTGGGACCCATGCCGTATACTTAGTTGGGGGGAGGGATTTATTTAATTCATGCTTGTTTCAATACTTCCAAATTGATTTTAGCAAGTGAAAAGGCAAAAACTTTATTTGTTTCTTGTCTTTTCATGGTGACCGCCATCATGTGGGAGCTTATCTTTCCTTCAATGGTTAAGTTATCATGATTTAAAAGTTGATTTGAAAGAAAATTAAAGTGAGGTTCACTTAATAATGACAATTTTGTGATGTGTTCAAGTGGCGAACCTTAACACATGCGAATGTATTTATGAAAATCATTCAAAATAATGCTTGCTTGATTAGAATTAAAAGCTATCCTGTACTTTAGTTTTTCTCGGAAAGAGAAACAAAAAAATCTTGCATCCGTAGGAAGGCCTCCATCTTTTTCAGTTTTCTGTAGCAACTAAGCATATCCTACAGAGCTATTTTCTTTATCATTTTCAATGGGCGGAGACCTTCAGAGGCACAAGCCAACAGATCATCAAGTGTTACTTGGGGACCTGGCTGCCTGTGAGTTGTTTCAGAAATGAGGATGGTTGGATTACGGCTTAAGCATTAATGGCTTCGATGACGAAATTGGTTTTTAATTTTAGAATACTCTGAACAATGGGTTTGCAGTAGTGAAAGGTCTGAGGGTTGAATTTTCAGAAGATATCATGGCAGAGGTTACAAAGTTGCCACAGGAAGGGGAAAAGTGGACAAAGGATATTGACTTGCACTCGGCTAGGGCACAATTTACCCTACATAGTGACCTATAGTTGGAGATTGATAAGAAGTAGGGCACTTTAAGAATGTCATTACCCATGGAATTATTGTAGCTGGCCACATTTATAATATCCTACTTCACCTATGAGGGACATTACAAGTACCTGCACAGACTGCATTTCAAGATTCTGAGCACCCTCTGCCATGAAAATAGGCTAGTAAACTTACCTAGTTTTCTTTTTAATATTGTGAAAAAGCAGGTGTCTCTTGTTCAGTTAGGAAAAGTGAAATCTATTTCCAATCACTATTTAATTAAGCTAGTTGTAGAAAGAGAGTTAATTAAACGGTCAATTGGGACTTGGGAGGAATTCTTAGCTATGGAAGATTTAGCACCTAGGGTGGTTGGTCCGAGAGGCCAAGGTATAGGTAGTAGGGTTAACATGGAAATGAGGGTTCGTAAAGTAATCCATAAAATAGAACCCGTTCCTAAAGCATCCTCTTCTAGACCTACCCTATCTAGGAAAAGAGATTGCAATGATAACACTCCTATTTCTGATAAAAAGGAAAGAAAAACTAGAGAAGCTGCTGTCACTCCTAACACTTCACCGTATGAAGAAACTAGGTCTATAGTTGTAAAGGGAAAGGATAAAACCATAGATACAGATGATATGACTCCAGAACAATAGCCAACTAATAATGAAAATATGAATATGATGCCTGAGGAACCCTTGCCTTCTTCCAAGGAGGCAACACCAGAAGAACCTCCTATAGCCATTACGGGGGAGGTGTCCTCCACCAAAAAGAAATGCAAGGAACCTATGAGCTCTTTTCAAACCCCCATGAGGAAGAGTGCTAGACTTTCTGCTAGTGCTAGTAAAGCAAGAAAAACCCTTGATTCAATTATAAATGTTGAATCCTCTAAATCTATAGAAAACTCCTCTTCAGAGCCAATGGCTTCAAACAAAGAAGATAGTGATACCCTAGCCCATGTTGTGGATGATGAAGCTACAGCTGATCCACAAGTTGAATACATCCTTGTGGACAGTGATAAGGATTCTTTAGAAACAAAGGGATTTTGCAATAATTATGGTCAAGATTCTGATGACACTTTAGAGAATCTTCCTCCTGATGAATTTCCTGCAGTGAATGAGGAAATTATAGAAGAAGTGTTTTAACACTTGAGAAAGGATGGATTGGACGCATTAGCTAAGGCAGCTAAATCATCCCAAGTGAATGATTCAATAAAAACCCTTGTCATTTGGAAAGGAAAAGCTTCCATTGATGAATCCTTCCAAGCAGATGACTCAGTAAAGACTTGTGACAAGGGGAAAGGGGCTACTTTCACTAATGTGGAGGAAGTAAAGATCTGTCAAACTGCATCTGGGTGGATTAATGTTCTTCAGAAAGAACCCATGCCACTCTTAGATTTATCCACATCGTTAGCAGTAGGATTGAGTTCGTACTGAAATATCACCTGGGAAAAGACACAATGGGAACTGGAGACAGAGAAATTAAAACTGATAATTGAGGAGCAAGCTTGTCAACTTGAGCAGAAAAAAAATTGGATTGCAGTATTGGAGAGGAGAATTGCGTAGATCACTGAATTGATTCTTGTAGCAATGGTATGTAGGTCACCTTCTCTAGTTTATGCATTGTTCCTTAAGGAACAATTTGTTAACTTTCAATTGACAAGGATTGTTGAGGGATTAAATCCTTTCATTGCTACACCTCACAACTTCTATGATGCCTTTCGGTTAGAACCTATGCCCATCAAGAATCTGTTATGTGAATTATATCTACACAATCTAGCTATGCTTGACAATAGAGAATGGAATTCACTTCTTTACGTAGGAAATGTGCAGTTGAGGGCAGTTATGTCCTGGATTCAGAATGAGATCAATAGAGAGCATCAGGCTCTCCCATATCAAAGTAGTGAGATAGACACACCCCTTATGATGAGGCCTGAAGTTCAAAGCTCTAGGTGGACATTTCTTGATTGGATCTCAATCATGATGAACCCTAGTGGGTCTCGCAAGGTTCTTCTAGTCAGAGAACAGGGATGATATGCAGATTGGGAACAACATTCTTCACAAGATGTTGATGCCATGATTGCAGCTTGTAGGCAATGGTCGATAAGGATGCCCCATGACTTAAAAATTAGGGAATCCTATTCTCCACAAAATTTAACTCTTGCTACTCGCCGTGTCCCATGGTTTATAATGCTAAGATGCACACAGCTACATTATTGGATGCCCTTAAGGTTTCAACCTCCAATATTCCTGCAACCTTTGCTGGCAGTAAATGAGAATGCAGAAGAGCATGATATGGTTAAGGAAAGATAGAGGTGGGATAGACTTCAGAACAACCATGGATACCTCAATTATGTTGTTGATGAACCAGGTGAGAAGACTGCTAGTGACCTGAGGCTTAGGGCCAAGAACCATAATTTCATGATTGCTGGGGACCAGCAATAGTGCAGTTGGGGGGAATGATGAGTCTCTCAAAAGGCCATATTTTCCATGTGTTTACTTTCCTTTTTCAACATTTTGTTTTCAAAGCAGAAAATTTAAACTGATGGTTTTTATATTTTTTATATGTAAGGACATAAGTAGGTAAAATGGATGGCAAAAACATAATTTATTTTGCTTGGAACTGATGGATAGAAGTAGCAGGATATAAGTGATTGCATGTTGAATAGATAGTCCTTTTCCCTATGTTATGTTATGGGTAGTCTCCTTCCTATAGCCGAATGTTGTGCAAGAATATTGAATGAAATCTCACACTTCTTTCTTAGTATTAAATGATAAAATATATTTATGTGTCGGAAGTTATGTATGCTAACCATTTTGTAGGAGTCAAGTCATGGCACATTTAAGAATTCCAGCATGGCATTGAAAGGGTCAACAATAGCCATTGCCTTCAGAAGCGCCAGCATAAAGCAAGGAATTAAGTAAAGTGGTTGAAGATGGGTGTTTCACAGAACTCTCATGGAGAAATGAGTCAGTTCACTTCCTGAGTAGACACCGCACGCAGATCTAGAACCACTACATGCTATATTCTAGGAAGAACTTGAAGACCTGCTATTGATGTTCGAGATTTCTGTTATGAGCACAATGTATCCATTAGTGATCTTCATTAATGGAGTGATCCTAGATTTAGGTAGTAGTGTAGTTCCTACTTAAATAAGTGGAATTCTGTAGTTCCATAGGGGAGAGTTAGTTGATATAATTTCTGAAATATAATTTGGCATTGTAGCACTATTTATTTTCCAAGTGCATTTCCTCCATGAATGAATAGAGTGCATAATTTGAGTTTGTCTCTTATCTTGATTGCATTTCTATTCACTCATCCAAGGGGGCCCACTTGGTGAGTGAATTCTTTTATTAGATTAGAATTTATTTCCCTTCTCATTAAGAATTAAATAGAACTCTGCTATTCCTACAGCCACTAGTAACAGAACTGGTGCACTGTTCCTGCACCATAGGCAAGCAGAGTAACCCCTACTCATGATTACTATTTTCTTAGCATAATTGCATTAAATTGAGATAGTATAGATTCCTGAAGCATAATGTATTTTGATTCCATAGGTTTAGCCATGAGAATCAAGGAGGTTTGAATTATATACTTTGCAAACACCATTCCAAGTTTACGTCCCTGGTCGATAATTAAATGAGACAAAATAATCTACTTAGCAACCATTTAGGGTGTCCAATCCTAAAGTAGCAGTCCAATGCTATGTGTTTCTAAGATGATTGTTTAGCCAAGCAAGTCACACGGATGGAACAGTCAGTTGTCACCGATGACTAACTGAAGTATTGACAGACATAATAAAGATTTTAGAAATGACAAAATGCTTAGCTGTCAGGAGCTAAAGATAGACTTGACTAATACTTATCATTGTTTTAATCAACAAGATAATGCCAGAGATAAGTAAAAGATTTAAAGCTACTTTGTCCAGTTAGCAAGAAGATATCTACAAGATAAAACTAGAGTTTTGCTTTAAATCTAAGTGGCGAGAATTTGGGATCACGCCAAAGATCAAGAAAGCTAATAAATGGTGAAATCATGTCTATTTAAGGGAAAATATTATTCATTATGAATAAGGGGGAGTGACAAGAGAAAAATATGCTGAAGAGATTTTAAAGGAGAAGAAAGTCTTCATTCAGACCTGATCAAACAAGCTGAGGAAAGAGAAAAATTCTACAGACACCGATGAACAGTGAGACAACATCACACAATAGAACAGTGTGGAGTAAAGGTATTGAATCAATTATATTGATCAGAAAGGTAATGCACTTACAATAGGTCTGAAACAATTCTAGTTTATATATGTGAACAGATCACTTTACTATTTCAGTTTAACCATTGAATCATCAAGTCTCTTAATCGAGCAAGACTTAAAAGTGTTTTTTAATTGAGATACATCCCAAGGAGTATTAAAAAGTTTGATCATACAAAGTAGCATTGGATATGCCTAATACCTATTGACAAGACAAGTGAGTATTTGATCAAGTATCGTAGCATTAGATGCCAGATACTATGTGACAAACTATCTATTTAAATCCTCTAACAAGGTCACACCTAACAGTGTGGTTGTAACCTTTAACAGGGTTGGCTCTTCACCGAGCTCACTTCTGGTCCCTGTGATTTTTCCATTGATACGTTTCCATGTTAAAAATCTATTTTTCATGTGTTTATGAGTATTAATTTATTGTTTTGTATTTTACATTTAAGTAAATCTGGATTGATTGGTATACACTAGTTATTTACCGTGTTTCAGTAAATAGGTAGACAACTTATCGGTAAACATACAGAAGAAGGTTTTACAAAATATTCTGACTAGTAGTAATTTGATATAAGTATTTCAAGGTATTCATCTTGTAGGACTGAATATAACTAAAGGCTTAAAATTGGTAATAAGTTTTAAGGGTTGATTTAAGGATTAATTTTGATGCCACCGATTCACCCCCCCCTCTCAGTTATTATTAACAGAAACATGTATTGTCTCTTTTATTTTTAATTGACCATTTCTTATTACTCTATGAATATAATGTTTTACCTAATTGGATATCACTTTTTATATCTTCTTGTGTCCTCTTTTCATCTACTTTAAGAGCTAAAATCTTATCTTCTAGAGTTCACGATGTTATTTGACTAAATATAGAAACAATATTATTGTGTTTTGATGGTAATTTTTTTAACAAGATGACCTTAGGATTATCCTCTTCCTCCACAAGAACCTTAACCTTTTCTATTTTTTGAAAGAGGGATCTTAAATTACTTATATGATTTGACATTTTTATTTTGTCAAATGATTTATTAAGAGTACCCAAATGATTTATTAAGAGTGTCCTATTTTGTGTTTGATTATTTATATGAATCAATATGATGTAGTTCAAATTTATAAAGAGAACGACCAATAATAGTCATTAGTTTACCTTCTCTATTGTTATATTCTAATAGGTTGGTTGCATATGAAGGTAGTTTCTCCTTTCTATTTTCTATTCCCCATAAATTATTAGTCAACAATTGTATTTGAATTTTTATTCTTCACATATGAAAATGAAATTAAAATTCCTTTCCAATGGAATCTCCATTTTAAAAAAAAATTCTATCACCCAAATCTTGAACATTTGTTGATGCATGGAGATAGAAATAAAGTTCTTAAAAAAATGACAAATGAGATTCAATAAACTCATTAATTATACATCAAGGTTTTCCAAAATCTTCATCAATAAATTATGTAGTCTCTTTACAACAAATCTGACAACATCAAAATGTGAGCATAATCTAGTCTCCTCTAGTCGCTACCTAAATCTGCCAAGTTCTTTAAGATGTTTAGAGTGATCTTTTTAAAGGATGTTTGTTATCTCATTTGGTTTTCCTTGTTTCATTAAATATGCTAATTGAAAATCATCTATATGCAACCATACTTTTGCATGTGAAGATAGAAGACTTGAAGAATGGTCTATAAAATAGTTTTTGATTAAGTAAAATAGGTTTTACAGGGTTCCTGAAACCCAAAACAAAGTTTAAGATCTAATAGTAATCGTGAAACATAGTATATAGAATAGTTACATCTCACACCTCAAATTGATATTAGAATAGATTTAAATAATATACCTTCAAACTTTGGTAAGTATATATGAAGCTATTATAGCCATTTCTATTTGAGAAACTTCTACAAAAAAATAATAGTTCTTTAGAAACTTTTGAGCACCTTTTATTCTATGTACTTCATTAAATCCAAAGCCTCCTTTCAAGTCAACAGACTCAAATGCAAAATATAAATAGGAATAACTACTCACATTCCTTTCAAAAATTGTATATATCTCTACACACCTTTAGTTTCTATACCTACAACACTTACAATATTTTCTTAGAATTTCATCACCCACATCAAAATTCTTAGTCATAAATCTTCACATGATTCCCTTTTAGTTAAGAGTGTGATTCTTACAATATAATGCTAAACTTGTTCTCCATATCATTGTTCTCCATATCATTTCCTAAGTGGTCATCTCATTATACATTATCTTTCCTCAGTATAGGATCTCTTGAAAATGGATTCTAGGTCATATATGAAGCGGTGAACACCTCTTGTGTACCAGAGGCTTTGATACGATATATTAGAGAGTGAGAGAGGCTATATGAAAATTTGATAATATATCTTGTAACATAAGGTATTTTTATATAATTTTTGATGTAGCCTTCTTGAATGTAGTTACAGTTACCAAACTATAACAAATAAAATAATTCTACCAGACAATACCAATTATACTACACTAGTAGAGAATATAATATTCGGATGTTGAATATAGATGTTTATGCCAAAAATAATCTCCCTTGTATAGAGATGTATGGACATAGTATTTGTAAAAATAACTGCGGGGAGGGTAAATCAGTGGCCTTAAAAATAATTCCAAAAATCCAACCAAAACTTACAGTCCAAATATAATATCCTCTATTTATCTTTCAGTCCATGAAGATGTATGCCTTATATCGATTTATCAAATATAACTTGCTCAATAAGATATACTCTTTATCATTTCTAGACTGCAGCGAATAAAAATAAATAAACTTAATGTTAACCGACCAATCAAGTTTCAATAATGTGTAAAGAAAAATATCAATGAAAAAAACCATATACACAATTGACATATATATTTTAACGTGGAAACCCTATTAGGGGAAAAACTACTTGGGATCGATAATGCAAACTTTTCACTCTTCTGAAGTGAGCTTAGTGAAGAGCCAACCCTATTAAAGGTTACAAACACACTGTTAAGTGCGACCTTGTTAGATCCAAGATAACCTTTTGATACTCTTGAGTATCTCAAATACAATAAGGATTGTTAAATCCCACTCGGTTAAGAGATTTTTAGAATCAATGGTTAAAGTGATAGAGTAAATGATCGATTCAATAATATAACTTTAACTTGCAGATTTTTAGATCTATTGTTAGTCCATAATACCTCTCTAATCAATGTTCACTTGAGTTCCTTTTCTTTCTCTTCTTTCTTTCTTCTGCTTGGTGAATGCTTTGTTCTCTGTTGCTTGGTGTCTGCAGAATTCCTTGGCTCTATCCTTCAGTCCTTATGATCATATCTGCATGAAGAATTCAATCTTCACCAGAATATATTCAACTTTAGTTTTATTCTGTAAAGCTTTATTCCATAAATCTCTCCTTTAGTTTTATTCCGTAGATCTCTCCTTGATAACTACACTTTAAATCTCTTCCATGCTTTATTTTAACTGATCATTAAGAATAAAGCAATCAATTAGCCAATATCTAAATATAGCTCTTTCTAGCTAAGTAGTTTTTTTTCATTCTTTGACATTAGTTATGCTCAGTCATCAACTCCAGTTAGCTCAATAGAAGCTTTAGTTATGCTCGGTAACAACTTTAGTTTACTATGGTGCTCAATATACACTATGAACTACTTAGTGATACTTGCTCGGTAAGGCTTGATCGATTACTACTATGCTCAGTTTACACTATCCGTTGGTGTTTACTGTCACTCGATATATTCAAAACTTTTATGTTTTACAGATAACGTAAATTTTGTCTCTCTAGATCTTCAAGGTTATGACCAATATGTGTTTGAATAATCAAACTATATCAAGTTGACATCAATGATAATACAATACATTAATTGATTTAATGTCTTACATTCACTTTTGCATATCGGTGTTCATCAACTTATCATCTTCAAACATACAATATGTTATAGTTCACTAGTATTTGCATCCCACCTCTTCATCAGGGCCATAATCATCGGCACATGTAACCTCCTTTCTAGCTACTAGTAGATGTACTAGAGGCCTACACACCTCTCATACTATAATTTATTTCACTCTAGCATAGTGCATGCTACGTATGTACCCCACGATATTCTTATGAGCCTTTATCAAATTCTACAACAAAGAAAAAGAGGAGGTATTAGCTTATGTGATGCAAAAGTAAAAAAATTCTAGTTTTCTTAACACATCCTACTGCATAATTCATTCAACACACATGTGCACCCTAACAATGTCAGTGTGAATAGCCTACAAGGATTTTAGTAAAGTCCCTACACACAAATGCATCTAGGGGACACTAGCACATAATATACTCAAGGAAACACATGTGGATCCCTGATATGTGCCCAAAAATTTGATGCATGTGTCACCCCAATATCTAAAATTAGCTATAGAGTATGAAAAAGTGACAAAAAGGGTGCAACTTTGCCTACCTCATCTAGGGGTTCATCTTGATCGATTGTGGCACAAACTTCCTTGATCTTGGTGGCTTAAAACTTCCATATACAAGGTAGTTTCATTGATATGCTAGAGAAAATTGATTGAATCTCTCATGATGAATGCTACAAGTGACCCTTCTAAGGGCACAATTTGCTCATATATAGCCTTAATTAGCCCAAAATTTTGAAATACAAATCATGGTCATTATGGTTCAATTTCCTTCCTATATTTTCCCAAATTTTAAGGGCAAAAACATGTAGGCATATATTTTCCTTAAACTAATTTTTAATTCTGGCTGGTACTAAAAATCCTTAAGTATTCTTGTGGCCAAAGTAGCTTGTTCCAGTTTTGCAATAATAATTTTTTAATTTTGTAGTTCTTGATATTTTAGATTAGATGTTTCACACCAAGTGCTAGAGGCATCATCTTCATTTACCTTGTTGGATTATGAGGTATCTATTGTATCCTTTTCTGAGGTTATTAATACATTTAATGCATTACAAGGGTTTGATAAATACATCTATTGAGCCACTTTTACAAACTTGATCCCTTGATTCAATTAGTTCCCTGAAGTGGGGTCAAACTATAGTATTGCAGATTGTAACATGTGCATTTATGATACCCAAGTATTAAGCACAATGAATCTATGATAAAATCCATGATAGATCATCTATAGTTTGTCATAATGAATTTTAAAAATAAGGTGCTCATGAACACTATCCCAAAGTTTGAGACAATTTGAATGGATAATAGCATAGCATGCAGACATCTACATAGCATATGTTTATCTTTGCAAGATTTTGTTTCAAAAAGATAATATCTCATAAATCAGATAACTTTTGACATGTGTCCCCTTTCTTGGATGTGTTTTAAATGACTATCATTGCTACCTCTAAGAAACAAAATCCTTTGAATCCCTCCTCCTTTTTCACTTGTTCTTACCCTTACCCACTTTCTAGAACTTTTTTATTTGACTCTTTACCAAGTATCTCACTCTCAAATCTCATTTTGAAGCCCAAAGTGAAGTTGTACTAAAATCTATACTCTATCTCGTTGCAACTTACTCTTCATGTAAGTGTATAAAAAGATATTGTATCAAGTGAGGGCTCTATACCATGGAACAATCTCTCCTCTCTCTTATCTACACATCTATTTCTTTTTTTTATAAATTATAATAATTATTTATTTATATTGTGATCTTTGTGTAATAAGGAATTTAATCAACCAAGTGGTTTTCCTATTACTTGTTAATATCTCTAGGGGTTTTTGTCCCATAATTGAGGTATTTTTCTATTACATTATCATTTATCAATTTTATTATAATTTTTCTATCTAGGTATACATAGAGGTGGAACAAAAAAATGTGGATGTGACTATGTTAAGACCCTATACAACCCCAATAATTTTATCCTATATTTGTGTGTGTGGGTGATGAAAAAGTTCACATATTGAA
Organism: Thuja plicata; assembly: GCA_018584345.1. NCBI lineage: Eukaryota > Viridiplantae > Streptophyta > Pinopsida > Cupressales > Cupressaceae > Thuja > Thuja plicata. The sequence continues at coordinate 1,516,641 of MU224017.1, forward strand.
GAGTGTGTATAGAAATTAACTAAGGGTCTTTTGTTATTTTTGTCCACATGGGCTACAATATTGTGAACAAATGTCTCTACTATGAATTAGTGTCAAGCTAGAGAGTTTGTAGGCTTTGGGCTATATAGTTCAATATTTCTATTTTCGGTTTCCATAAACAAATTATTTCCATCTTTCTATTTTTGTTAATTATTTTGGTATTTCTATTTTTACATTAAAATGATAATTATATTCTAATTAGATAAATTAGGAGGGGTCCCAAACACTTACATCAAGCAAAAATGCAAAAATTATTTGGACTCACAAGAAGTGAGACCATGCAACAAAAAGACCCAACAACAAACTGGCAAAAAAAACAAAAAAGAAAAATAAAAGACATAGAGGACCAAGAAAAAACACCTCCAAAACCAAATTTAGGGAAGGGGACTTAGCTAACTTCAATTCCTAGTTGAGCTCCTTAAGAATATTTAGCAATGAGACTTTTTTTTTATTCCCCTAAGTTGTAGCCTACACAACAGGGACCTTGGATGCTGAATTACTCAATATATCCTTCTTCTTTCCTTTTGAAAGTATTTCCTCAAGTTCTTCCTTGAGAACTTAAAGAGACCTAGAAGTATTGGACATCTTGTCCATGCTAAAATCTATAGCTTCATTTAGCTTAATTTTGAGGTCATCTTGGCTATTTTTGACATTGGTAATGACAAGAATAATTTATTTATTTTTCTCCTCAAAGGGTATCAAATAACAAAGCTTCATAATCTATTTGTCAATGCTAGCCCAATTTTTAAGCTTAATAAGGAGATTATGATCCACCTCACAAATTCTTTGGGCATGGATAGATTTGGACCACTCACCCACCCTAGTATTAGTTTCAATTAGGGACTTAAGCCTATTAATCTTCTTCTTAGTTATATGTACATCTAGGATAAAATCCATTTTATGATTTCATATTCTATTATAAAGAACATATAGGTTGTTCACTTTCTTCATCACAACTATATAATTATATAAATCAACCTCTTTCAAAAAATAAATTAGGGAATGGGGAGGGGATGTAAACAAAGGAGAAGACGACTTAATTTTTATTTTCTTATGATTTTGAGGGGTATTTTCCATTGTTGAAACTAACTAATAGTTCATGAGGATGAGGAACCCTAAAATACATCAAGGGTCCTCTTAGGAGGCACCTTATATTTAGTAGCATTCTTCATTTTAGCCATTATTTAGGGGTTAACCATAGTCTTAAAAATGAGGGGCCTATGGAGACTTGAGGAGGAAGCACGTTTAAATTATTTGTCTTGATCATCTTATCTCACCAGAGCTCTAGTAAAAGTGAGGTGGCACAAGGTTCAATTTGACGTTTGGGATTTCATCAATCCCAGGATAGCAAATTCCCTTCTCCACACTAGCTATCCCCAATAACTCTTTCCTAATCATTTTATTTCCTTCATTTTGATGACACACACTTTTCTCCAATAATAGGAACTTGTCCAACTATTACCCTCTCCACTAATGTATTAGTGTTTCATTTGTGTTTGCTTAGTATTGTTCGAATCTCTACTATTGTGTATGTCTTAACTGATGCAATTTACTTTGATACCTACCATATCCAAGAACAAAAATATTATATGAATTAAATAATATTTTTTTTAAATGTGGATGGAATGCCAATTGTGAATTGGTCGACTGGTGAAGTTCAATGGTTCTCATTGAGCCCACCAGAGTTCAAATCTCGTGAAGACATCTGATAAGGGATGAGGCCGGGATCGTGCCCCAAGCAAATTTGGAGGAATGGATGCCCCTTAGTCCTTGGCTCTCAGCCAAAGAGAAAGAACTATTCTAAAAAAAAATAAAAAAAAATGTGGATGGAATATGCCAATAGAAATACATCTCTTAGATCCATACATTGGGAAAAAAGATGAAATAGATGTTGCAAAGGTAGGAAAAGCCTTTTTCTCATCCAGGAAATATGGCGATTAATCAATGAAAATAATTTCTTCTATTTTTTAATGTTGATGGAATTAAAGTAGGCCTTAAGGTAGTTGTAGTTTCCTTTACTACATTTTTATTCTGCATATGGTTTGTAGTTTATATGGTTTTCCATTCCTTACATTGTATTGAAATTGCTTACAAACTACGTGAATGAAATTATTATCTAAATTCACAATTGCAGTTGATAGAAGTGTAAGCTATTATTTCGGTTAAGGTGGATCTCATCTTTTCTATTCAATCATAAATACAATCTCTTTATATGTGTCTATGTTTAGATATGTATATGTGTAAATGTATATGTATATGTGTAAATGTATATATATGTGTAAATGTAAATGTAAATGTAAATGTATATGTATATGTATATGTACATATACATGTATATGTATTTGTACATGTACATGTATATGTATATATACACATACACATACATGTACACATTCATGTATATGAATATGCATGCATGTATGTGTGTTTGTGTGTCTACACATATAGATATACATATCCATCCATGCATCTATACACATACATACATATCGTTTCTCTTTGTTAGTATGTGTGAATTTTAAGTTCACATGAATAATATATTGTTGGAATGAAAACAACATAGTTCAGTGTTACAAAAAGTGATTTATGCTCGCCTGAATGCACTCTTTCTATAACAAATTGCATTTTCAAAAAATCACTATCACCTTCCCACAACCAAAATCCGTATCAATTTCCCATACCGAAATTTCGTTCACTGTAAACGACAAATTTAATGAGTTTCTCAGCTTTCGCGGAAAAGATGTGAGAAAAGCTTTTGTCGGCCACCTTATGCGGCACTTAGGTTTTTCTTGGCAAAGACTTCGACTCCTTTCTAAATAACCATTGAAACATGTCATATTTTCATCCCGATATTTTCAAACAGTGAGCAGAATAAACTTGCTTCCTCATGGAGGCGGGCCAGATGTGGAGCCCTCTCATGGTCGCTAAGCTCAAAGACATTCCGAAAAACATTGCGCCCATTTAGATCGGAGGAATAAAGAAACTATTGACGAATGGAAGAATGCTCTTCATCAAATCTCTTCTCTTTCTCATTGGAAAATGGCGGAAGATTCGGATAAGTAAATTGTATTCTTCTTTTTAATTAACATGTGGGAAAGCGCAAGTCGTCTTGTTCAACGTTTACCCCGTTTTTATCTTGATTATGGGCTCCTCCTTGGGTCCTATTGCTTGGTTTAGGCGATTTATTAATTTCTAAGATTTAGAATAAATGATGTTTCTAGGTTCCTTAAATTTGACGAACTATTCGTGGTAGAATCATTTTGGTCATGTCATTCCTTGATGCATCCGAGTCATTATTTGTTTGATTCGCTAGTTTTACGGTAGTGCTCTCGTGGTGGTATTTTTCGCTCCTTTTCAGACACACATATGTTCAAATTTGGATGTAGTTAATCCAACGCATTAATTCCTTCAATTAAATTATTGTTCATGTCATTTAAATGATGATACTCTGCTGTCCCCTACACTCGACTACTCGTGCCAATTAAATCTGGTGAAACGAGCACCATCTCTTGACTCGGTTATCTCGGTAAACATCAGCAAACAGCTATAGATTTAGGTATTTGTCCAGAAACAAAGTTTATTAAATGATTTATTCAGAGTAGAAATAAGCGATCACCTATACATTAACGTATTTGTCATGAAACAATGTTTATAAAATAATTCATTCAGAGTAGACAACTTCCACGTAGTGAAAACGTTCAGTATTTTTTTATTGATGCAATATTCGATGTTGTGCGCTAGGAGACTGACAATTATGACTGCTTCTATTCTTACTCTGAAAGATGAAACCCTAGAAACACTCAATCTGTAGCCCTAATTTTCAAATCCCGTTTTGTTTTCTGTTAGGGTTTCAGGTGTGGCATTCACTTGGAGGAGGCAAGGGCTTGAAGATTAGAGAGGAGTATTTCCACGGCATGATGTTGCTTTTCTTTGTATTTCCCTCTTCAAAAGTGTCTGGCACAATTGAGGAACCCTAAATGCTTGTAGGAAATGGTAATGAGTGCACGGTCTTGGACAATGAGTCATTTTATGATATTTGCTTCAGGAATCATACAGCTCATTAGGGGAGAGGAGCCAAAATGTGTGCGGGGTCCAAAACGTGAGATGTTAGTGGTGTCGATTGGGGCCCACAGGTTACCACCTGGACTCCATTACATGCTAGCTACTATTTGAAAAGTCAAACAGAAAAGCACCATTTCATAGTACATATAAAAATGAATCTGATAACAACAATTTTTGTATTTGATATATGCACCAAATAACAAATTAGGTTCCTTTCCTATCGGACAAACAACCTGTCATTCTCACCGACAAGTTCTAACGTGGGTTTAAGTGGGCCGCCTAGTACAAAAATCCAACTATTGTGGCTGAAATATAAATCATGTCTAATCACTTAAATGTCAATATTTAACCCTTATATGAGGATCGCCACCTTAAGTACATAGCATGGTACAATCAAAACAGTAAAACATGGACAAAAATCAACCCAAAACATGTCGATAGTCGCCACATCATTGCAACTGCTAAGTATTGTATTGCCTATGTGGATGTTATCACCCTAAACACTTAGAAAAGACCCTGTCCCATCATTCCTACCAAAATGTATAATCATTCCTCCTTCACCGCACATCTTGCAGACACCACAACAATAAACCACCTACAATTTGAAAATCAACTTTTGTAAGGCCACCAATAACCATTAAAGGGAAATGAAATCTTAATTTAAAGCAGCTATCAGATGAACTCTTCCAAGGAAAGCTTCAAATTCAAAATTCAAATTGATAAGAGTACACAAATTAAATACACCACACCAACACACCAAGCTTGTAACACACAAGTAGACTTCAAACCATCTTATTCACCCCATTCAACAACCAACAAAGAGCACAAAGAAAAGAGAGCACAATGCAGAAAGAATTGAAGCTAATTTTCCAGGTATGTAGGTATTTATTACTAATTCTATTATTTCTATATTATCCTTACTCTTGAATACTACTTTCTATTATTTCTATATTACCTATGTTGTTCAATTCATTCCCACGTATCTGCCCATTCTATTATTTTCTTCATATTTATTTCATTTTTAGTTTTCCATACCCATATGGTTTGTTTCACATTCTCATGGTTTTTTGGTTGTTTCTACTATTTCATTCATGTTCATTTCACTTCCAGTTTTATACATATCTATGTTTCTTTCCTTTCTACTATTTCGTTCATTTTCATTTCACTTAAAGTTTTGTACATATCCACGTTCCTATCCTTTCTACTATTTTGTTCAATTTCATTTCACTTATAGTTTTGTATACCCTTATTTTTACTATTACCTTCATGTTCATTTTGTTGGAAACAATTGTTTAATCGTATGTTGTCCTTGATGTTACACAAATGTCATATCAGTCATCAGACAGAGTCTACCGAGTTCAGAATGTCATATCAGTCATTAGACAGTTTACCAAGACTACCGAGTTCAGACGGTAAGAGAAGCAAGTTACAGAGTCTACCGAGCACTCCAGAATAATATATTGAGAA
>MU224017.1:1529821-1550041 GCA_018584345.1 Thuja plicata
TATATATATATGTATCACACATTGTTTCTTGTTTTCTTTCCTTTCTATTTATTTAATTTCTAGTTTTCCTAGCATTCGCTTCTTGTTTCACATCCTCATGGCATCTTGTCAAAACTTAGACTTATAATGTTACCCATTATGCAGATGATAGTGGACCCCTGACCATGATCCAATCCGAACAATGGATATGGACACAACTTAGTGCTGATATTAGTAATAGAGATCAAAACTATCAAATTGTCAAGAATTATGAATATGATAGGACAACTATTTGAAGGCCCATAGTAAACTGATAAATCTATGCCTTATTGCAACTAGCCTCAAAATGAGGTAGACAAAGATACCGTAGCATACATCTATGAAACTTCCCCTTTAATGCACACACTAATTCCCCATATAGAATACCTAGTGGAGATCCCATATGCATGAATTTGAGCACAACAAGAATGGCTTGTGAGCCATTCTCATCTTATTGAACATTTATTTGTTGCTTTATGTCCTTGTGATGATCCCCTTCTACCGATCATGCATCTTGCTTCTATTCTAATATATTCAAGGTTGTTTCTATTCTAATATATTTAAATTGTTTTTTGTCCTACACTTCCAGGTCATGTCTACAAATAAAAAAATTGTGGAAAGAACACAAACCATCTACCCCACCTCATCTAGTTGACCTTGAAAGTTTTGACCATGAGTCACTAGTAGTGTAATTGTTAGGTTTTTTCATGTCTTATTTTTTCTCCTCCCTACTATCATCTCTACACAACAGTAATGCATTATTGTCCTGGAAAGTAATCAAACAACACGTCCATACATCTATCAAACAATAATAAAACCAAACAAGGGAATCTTCCGTACTATGTTCATGCAGCATGGTCAAATTAAACTAGGCTTCCAGTCAATTTGAAAATGTAGAAAAGTTTCTTGTTCAAGCATCTTTGTATATATTCTTGTCCAAGGAACTCTCTACAAAATAACATGGTTATTCAGTTACATTTTATAGGGATATACATTGTGTGCTCTACTATAATTGTAGTATCATGTTACAAAATATATATTGTTCTTATTGTATCACATATTTTATTATTACATTGATCAAATTTGTCTTAGTTTATAACAGATATATTGTTCTTATTGTATGGCAGATGAGGAAGATAACCTTATCCAAGGAGAAGTAGCCTCCTTTACCAAAACAACCAACAACAAGGATGCATTCCCATAAAAGAGATGTCCAGGTTTCTCTAGAGAATGAAACCCCACCTCTTGTTGTGAGTAATTCATAACCTCTTGAAAGCGATTTATACCCTGTTACACCGATAGAGGACAACACTATAGTAGTGAGAGCACCTAAAGTCATAATTACATAGAAGCTCTGGTATAGAACATATATAGAAGGGGTTATCAAAGATGTTGAGGGAAATGACATGTCAATAAAGGAAGCATCAAAGAAATGGGTTATTCCAATAACCAAACTCTTTAAATGGTTGGGTAATCTCACAACTACCTCCAAGAAAGGTCTCCTAACCATCCTCACCCCTAAAAAAGAAGAGTAGATCATTCGGTGGTGCCAAGAGCTAGTTGCAATGGGTCATGGGCTTGAGATTGTCAACTTGAAGGCATCGGTTGCTTACATATGTGAGAAAAGACCTACTTTTTTCAAAGATGGAATGCTTGGTAAGTCACAGTTGTTGAGGTTGAAGGCCCATCATCTAGAACCAACACTACATATAGAAGAAGGCCTTGAAAAAGAAAGAGAAGTCAAAAAACACAAAATGGGGATAGATCAAATATATTCCTAGTCAGAAAACACAAAAATGGGATAGATATTTCAGTAATTTTTTTTATATATGTGAAAAATGAAAACATAGAAAGAACTGAATTATACATATGTATAGGGAGTAACCTCTGAGGGGGAGCTACAAATTTTGATGACTTTGGAGTTTTTGTAAAAAATGCCCAACTAATGTCAAAGGGGGAGATTGTTATCTCTACAAGATATTTTGTTGTCATTAGTTTAGTCAAATTCATGGATTCAAGAGGAATCAGTTAGTGAAAGGAGATAGTCAAGTATTAGGCTAGTCAGTCAAGTCAAACAAGTTAAGTGTAGTCGGTGAAGTAAAACAGTTGAGAATAGTGTACTAGGTACCTACAATTACTGAGTGACACATTACATAGAGCGCATGTATATTTAACCAAGTTTATAGTCACTGAGTATTGAAGATCATTTAACCAAGAGAGAGGAGTTACTCAACCGAGTTAAATAGTTGATTCAAAATGTGATAAGATCACATTTAATGGATTTTCAGATCATTAATTAAGATTATACAAGCACAAAGAAGAGTTTTTTTTTTATTAAAAAAGAAGCAAAGGCAAGGGGGTTGACCTGAATAGACATAGCCAACACCATAAGTGCATACTACCAACAGATTACTAGCACATTATGGAGGTCACCACACCCTCAGCCAATACCTTTTTTAAAAATCAAAAACTAAAAATTAAAACTGATAGGCCCCTACTCCAACATGGAGCTTGTAACCAGCCTGCTACCCCTAACAGACCCCAGCTTCACCTTGAAGCTGGTAACTAGTCTGTGAAAGTAAGTATCAAAGTAATTACGATTATCATTAAAGCAGGAGTTAATTTGAAACCAATAGAAAAAGTTTACTAGAATCACAACAAGGCCCTCAATCACTAGCCAATAGAAACCAACAAAAAAGAAAAGCATGGAAAAAAGAGGAGGCTAATTGGGGTTTTTACCCCCACTGTCCAACAACATCTTGAGCCAATCCTCCATGAGGAAGTGGAACAACTTCATGTCCATGTGTTTTTGCCCCTAGGTAGATGCCTTCACCATTTGCAGCAGCTGGAGCATGGTAGCCGCCGAGTGCATAACCTTGACCGTGAAACCAGCCACCCTGTTGAAACTTTCCCCCAATTTTTTTATTTCTTCCTTGACCTCTCGCAGATCCTTCTTTGAGTCCAAATCTAGGGAGTAAGTTTGAAGAGCTTTAATATCATTTTAGAGTTGGGATATTTCACTCGCCATGTTCCACATGCTCTCAGTCTCCACTTTCTTAACCTCCGGGGTCTCATTTTTTATTTTCCCATCCACCTTGGGTTCCTCAGCCATCACCCGAGGGTCTATTGGCATCGGGGATGGGGTTGTGAGTCCTCGGTCTTATCTTCAAACAAATTCTTCTTGGAGAGGTCCATGGTGGGCAGAGTGAATCTTGCCAAAATTTGGGGAGAGTCATGGCTCTTCTCTTCCCCATCTAGATCATGAGGATCTTTTCCTTTTTCTCTCTCCTTGATCATGCTTTTATTCCCCTTTTTAGTGTTCCCACTGGTGTAAATATTTTTTTCCTCCTCCTTCTCTTACTCTTCCTCTTCCTCCTCATCTTCAATGTAATGCTTCCTAACCGCTTTCTATTTGAAGCGGGTATTAGAAATCCTATGGGACCTCCTTCTGCTATCATTATCTTCCTCCTCCTTAAACTCGATGGTGATTTGGGTACCACCCGTGGAACCCACATTGGATTTCTTATCTTTTTCTGGGGTTTTGGAGGAATACGAAGGGTTAGAATGGACACCCGTCACCTCCTTAGGGCCCTTCACAGCTGGCATGGTAATACCCTGTAAAGAAATAATTCTAGGGGGACATAATGCAAGGTAGAAATCGTTAAGGTGGAGAAGAAGACCTTGATATAAAATACAATAGTTCGGCCTAGCTTTTAATTTTTCTCTCACATCCTAAACCGTAGCTTCAAGGAAGTGAAGTAGGTAAAAGGGGAAATAGATAGTATCATTGTACCTGAAATGGTTTAATAGGGGAAAGTGGTAGTTGCAGTAGGTGCCGAAGTGGCCTTCCAGGGTAATGTACTTAATGAGGATGAGGTAAACATCATTCCATGGGTTTGGCAGCTTGTGCCTTTTGAATCCTCCGTGGATTGGAACTGGGACCTCTGATTTCTTAAAGAATCTCATTTTACCAAAATCATCACGGCTCTTCGTAACCTTTTTCCACTTCTTCCCATCTATAGAAAGCCTTGTAGCCTGTGCTATAACTTCTTCATTTACCTCAAAGGTAATAACATTTATTGTAACTTTTTTCTCTATCCAAGTTTTTACTAGCTACATGGAGATAATTTCATCACATCCTCACATAGCTTCCATGAAAGGATAGAAACCACCCTCCTTTAGATAGGTCACCGCACACTGGTTTTTGAGAAATCCAACCTCATTCCTAGAGGGTTCCACCCTCACCATATTGTCACCCATATCAGAGCTATACTCAAGATTCACCTCTTCCTGTATCTCCATCGACATTCCACCTTTCGCACCTCTGCCAAACACCCACTTAACCAGAGTTTTGCAGAAAATATAGACACAACACCCGAGGGAGGAAATACACAAGGCAAAAAACCTTGTGGGAATAATGTCTAACATTTTATTGAATTGGAAAGTACTCATTACATGGTTATCCAGAGTAATTGCAGAGCCTTCATGTATTGTGATATGATTACCTTTCCCATGATTAATGAACCACTTAACCCCATCCATCTTGTCAAGCTCTTCTGGCCTTGTACTTTTCCCCATGTCAGCTCCAAATTTGAAAAATCCCATACTTTTTCTGAAATTGGAATTAAAAGCCCATCTTTTAAGAATTTTAATAATATTAAAATCCTTCCCTATAACTTTTTTAAAATTTGAATTCAGCCCAATCCTCGTGATCTTGTCCGTCACCTCTCCCATCCAATCAAAAATGTCCTTGTACTCCATATGATAAATTCTTTCTTTTTCGACAAGCAAGGTAGTTTGCTTGGAAAGGGAGCCCAAGTTTCTCAAGAACCTTAGGCCTTGTTGATTAAGCCCCGTGTCTGGAAGCTTGTCAGCCACTGCATTTCCCTCCTAGAAAATGTGTTGTAATTTGAAATCGTCATATCTCGGAAGCAACGACCAGATGTCCTGCAGTAGATTAGACAGCCTCCAACCAACTTTAAAGTTTCCCTTAACCATTTAAATAATAATTTTAGAGTCCCCCTCTATGACCAGCCTTCGAACTCCCAATGTAATTGCCACCTTTAGGCCCCAAAAGAGGGCAGAGATTTTTGCCACATTATTTGATCCTGATCCAAGATTTATTGCATAAGCAATGATCATTTTGCCATTTTTGTCTCGAAAGATACCTCCACCCGCAGAAGATCCTTTGGAGGCAGATCCATCAAAATTCAATTTGGTGAAATTTTCCTCCACGAGGACCACTTGGTATTCTGTCTCGCAAAAATCCTAGAGTATTCAAACTCATCGATGGAGGGAAGAAACTACCAGTCCTCAGAAGAGTTTGTTACAAGATCCACGATTGAGATAATTCAAAGTGAATATCTAAGACATAGATCAAGATGCAAAAGAGAGTTTTTTATTTCCATAATAAACAACAAGTACCGAGGTAAATGTGACATGGTCACTGAGACGGAAAGAAGATCTAATGGTCCAGAGAAATTCATAGTGTACCTAATGCATAAGATTAAGAGGAAAAAATCATCTATACATTGGATGAAATTGATAGTTGTTAAATAGATGTTATTGTTGTTGTTGTTGCTGATAAAGTTAAAGGAGTTATTGAAGTGAAGTTATTGTAGAGCAAGAGTGTTATATTATGGTGACTGATCAGGAAAGTGATTTACCTTTTAAGTGATTTAGAAAAAAAATTTGATTCTTATTTTTGGCCAATTTCTTGACCGACATGTTCTAACCCTAAAAGCAGCATAAATTTGTATAAATTGGCTTAGGGTTAGGGTTTCATTATTATATTGTATGTTTTATGGTGGTATTGAGCTATGAGGGATCTGTGCATTGCGATCTTATTGTAATCACTGGATAAGAATAATATTGGACTTTGCTGTTAGGTGGATGTAGCCCAGGGATTGGGTGAACCACGTTAAATCTTTATGTCTTGTGTTCTCTTCTGGTTTGGTTTATTATTCTCTGTTATAGATTATATTTCTGCATGTAACTATTATTTCTACCTTGTTAATCCTAACAAGTGGTATCAGAGCTACGGTTGGTTTTCAGTTATCCTCTATAGGAAGGTCTCATGGTTGAGTGGGAGTGTCACGGTCAAGTGGGAGTTATGGCAGATGAGGGTAGGTTGAAGGTTGAAAAGTTTAATGGGCAGAACTTTCAATTATGGAAAACGCAGATGGAGGACTATCTCTATCAGAAGGATTTATGGCGACCTTTGGAAGGAGTTTCCAAGAAAGATCTAGCTATGTCTCAGGAGGATTGGAACATTCTTGATAGCAAGGCACTGGGTAGCATTCGCTTATGCCTAGCTCCATTGGTGTTGTTTAATATTACAAAATCAACGACAACTAAAGAGCTAATTAAATCGCTAGCAAAGTTGTATGAAAAGCCTTTCGCTTCGAATAAGGTATTTCTTGTGAAGCATTTATTTAATATGAAGATGGTAGAAGGTGGGTAAGTGGATGATCATTTAAATGAGTTTAATACAGTTGCTAGTCAATTATCCTCTATGAATATTAATTTTGATGAAGAAATTAGGGCTCTCTTGATTCGTTGTTCTTTGCCAGAAAGATGGAATAGCTTGATAATGGTCGTTAGTAACTATGTTTCTAATACGAACACCCTAAAATTTGATGATGTTATTGGTGTTATTTTGAGTGAGGAAATTCATAGGAAAAGCTCAGGTGTATCTACATCAGGTAGCGTGTTGAATGCAGAAAGCAGAGACAGATGAAGAGATAGAGGAAACAACTCTGTAAATCATGGGAAATCACGAGGGAAGTCAAAGGGAAAGAGGTCTCAATCAAGAGGACCTAGTGACTGCTAGTAGTGTGGAAAACCAGGTCATAAGAAGAAATATTGCTGGTCTTGGAAAAATAAAGAAGGCAATAAGGAGGCAAATGTTGTAAGGAATAAATCTGAGGATGATGTTTTGGTTCTTTCCCTTGAAACTGTTGATGATTCATAGGTTCTATATTTAGGGGCTTCTTTTCATGCTACACCCCATAGGAGTTATTTTATTGATTATGTCCAAGGTGATTTTGGGCTAATTTATTTTGGAGATAATGAACCTTTTCAAATTGTTGGGAAGGGAAGAATTAATATTAAGTTGCAGAATGGGAATCATTGGCTACTAAAAGAGGTAAGACATATTCCAAGGCTGAATAGAAATTTAATTTCAGTAGGGAAACTAGGTGATGAGGGTTGCACAGTTAATTTTAATGATAAAAATTGGAAGGTGTCAAAAGGTTCCTTAATAGTAGAAAAAGGTGTGAAAGTAGACACCTTATATCTGTGTACAGGCAATACTGTTCCTTCTACTTTAATTGTTACAGAGAAAAATGAAAGTTCAGGAACCGTTTCTGTAGTTGAGCAGGTTGAACATGAAACAATTACTGTGGATACAGAAACAACACTATGGAACAATAGACTTGGGCACATGAGTGAGAAAGGTATGAAATTACTTCACTCAGAGAAAGTTTTACCAGGTCTAAAATGTGTAAATTTAGATTTTTGTGAAAGTTGTGTGTATGGGAAACAAAAGAGAGTTAGTTTCTTGAAGGGTGGGAAGGACAAGAAAGATGATAAATTAGAGCCTGTGCATATAGATGTCTGGGGGCCCGCTCATGTATCTTCTCTTGGTGTCTCTCAATATTATGTTACTTTCATTCATGATGCAACTAGGAAAGTATGGATTTATTTCATTAGGTAGAAATTTGATGTGTTTGAAACTTTTAAGAAATGGAAAATCTTGGTTGAAAATGAGACTGGTAAAAGATTAAAATGTCTTAGATCTAATAATGGTGGTGAGTATTGCAGAAAAGAATTTGAAGATTATTGTTCCTCTAATGGTATATGTAGGCAGAAAATGGTCCCAATAACTCCACAAGAAAATGGAGTGGCTGAACACATGAACAGGACAATAGTGGAGCATGCAAGGACTATGAGATTGCATGCTAGGATCCCCTTAAACATGTGGATAGAGGTTGTAATTACTTCTATTTATTTAATCAACATAGGCCCCTATAATCCTTTGGGTTGTGGTATTCCAGAGGAAGCATGGACTGGCAAGAAGGTAAGTTATTCTTTTCTCAGAACCTTCGGTTGTGAAGCATTTGCACATATAGATTTTGAAAATAGAACCAAGCTGGAAGCAAAATCAAAGAAATGTGTATTTGTTAGATATGGCATTGATGAATTTGGGTATAGAATTTTCAATTTTGAAAATTGTAAAACTGTAAGAAGTAGGGATGTCATATTCAATGAGAAAGTGTTGTACAAAGATCTATTGCGATAGCATGAGAAGAAAGACACTGATTATGTAGAGTTGGATGATACTCCAAAAGATAATGTTCCAGTAATTCCTTATGCTCCGCAACAACAGCAACAAAATATACCACACACCCCAGTGAATGTTAGACGGTCAAGAAGGCTAAGTAGACCTCCAGATAGATTTTCACATTCTTTGTATTCTATTTTATTAATTGATGGTGGTGAACCTAATTGTTATAATGAAGCTATGTAGGTGGATACAAAGCTTCAGTGGGAGTTTGCAATGACAGATGAAATGGACTCCTTGCTAAAAAATTAGGCTTGGGATTTATGTAAGTTACCTGCAGGTAAATGGGCTTTGCAAAATAAATGGTTTTATAGGTTGAAAGAAGAAGATGGAGGTAAGAAAATATTTAAAGTTAGATTATTCGTAAAAGGATTTGCATAGAAACATGGTATTGATTTTGATGAGATATTTTATCTAGTTGTTAAAATGACTTCTATTCATACTATTTTAAGTATTGTGGCTACTGAAGATTTGCATTTAGAGAAACTTGATGTTAAAACAACTTTTCTTTATGGTGATTTGAATGAAGAATTCTATATGGTGCAGCCACAAGGATTTGAGGTCAAGGGTAAGGAGAGTTTAGTGTGTAAATTGCAGAAAAGTTTATATGGCTTGAAGCAAGCACCTCGGCAATGGTATATTAAGTTTGATACTTTTATGAATGAGATTGGATACACTCGATGTAATTCTGACCATTGTGTTTATTTCAAGAGGTTAAATGAGGACATCTACATTATTTTATGTTTATATGTTGATGATATGCTTGTAGCTGGGTCTAACATGGATCATATTAAGGGGTTGAAACAACAGTAAGAAAAATCTTTTGCTATGAAGAATTTGGAGTCAGAAAAAAAAATCCTTGGCATGAAAATTTGTAGAGATAGGAAGAACATAAAATTAAATCTATCTCAGGATGATTATGTTGAAAAGGTGTTGCAAAGATTCTCCATGAAGGCTGCCAAAGCTGTCACTATACCTTTGCCTGGTCATTTGAAATTGACTAAGGAGATGTATCCAAAGACACCAGAAGAAGAGGCTAAAAAGGCCAAGATACCTTATGCTTCACCTATAGGGAGCTTAATGTATGCTATGGTCTGTACTAGGCCAGACATTGCACATGCAGTGGGAGTCATTAGCAGGTATATGAGTCACCCTGGGATTGAGAATTGGAATGCAATCAAATAGATTCTCAGATATTTGAGAGGTACATCTAATAAGTGTTTATACTTTGGGGGCTCTACTACTACTACTATTCATGGTTATGTTGACTCATATTTGGAAGGAGATATAGATACCAGGAAGAGTACTACATGTTATGTATTTACTGTTGGTGGGACAGTAGTGAGTTGGATTTCTCGGTTACAAAAGGTGAATGATTTATCCACTAAAGAGGCAGAGTATGTTGCTTCTACTGAGGTAGCTGAGGAGATGATATGGCTTCAATTCTTCATGGAAGAAATGGGACATCCACAAGAAGATAACTATCTATATTCAGATAGTCAGAGTACCATTCATCTTGTGAAGAATTTTGCTTTGCATTCAAAGACAAAGTACATACAGTTGCAGTATCATTTCATTCAATCAGTTTTGGATGATGGGTAGTTAAAGCTGGAAAAGATTCATACAGATGTTAATCTAGTGGATATGTTTACAAAGGTTGTAATAATGGAGAAGCTAAATTCTTGTTAAGTTTCGGTTGGTCTTCTAGATTGAATAGACTAAGAAAACATCAGAGTCTAGGAAGGTTGGATCCAGTTGGGGCTTCACAGGGTAGTGGTTTAGCTACAAGATTAGTCTCCAAGTGGGATAATTGTTGGTTTATGTGGAGTCTGATCAGTCCCCAAGTGGGAGATTTTTATATTATGGTGTCTGATCAGGAAAGTGATTTACCATTTAAGTGATTTAGAAAAAAAAATTGAGTCTTATTTTAGGCCAATTTCTTGACTCACAAGTTCTAACCCTAAAAGTGGCATAAATTTGTATAAATTGGCTTAGGGTTAGGGTTTCATTATTATGTTGTATGTTTTACGGTGGTATTGAGCTGTGAGGGATCTACACATTGCAATATGATTGTAATCACTGGATAAAAATAATATTGGACTTTGTTGTTTGGTGGACATAGCCCAGGGATTGGGTGAACCATGTTAAATCTTTGTGTCATGTGTTCTCTTCTGGTTTGTTTAATTATTCTCTATTATAGATTATATTTCTTCATGTAACTATTATTTCTGCCTTGTTAATCCTAACAAAGAGCACAACAAAGAACACCAAACAAAGATCTAGCTACAGTAGAGAAGTATTTTAAGTTTGAGATTGAGGTAACACATCAAAGCACATAGAGTCTGATCAAAATTTATATTTGATGTACTTATTTGAGATATATTTTTAAGTTATTTGATACTATTATATTGAGAGAATACTAGGTACATCTTATCCAGTCTTATATTTTCTAAATCCTTTAACATGGTACATCGCTAAGTCTAGAGATTTTTAAAATCCTTTAACAAGGTAAACCTAACAAGTCTTTTATACTCGTAACTGGGTAAGCTATGAAAGATAGCTAAAATTTGTAGCTTTGACCGAGAACCCTTTATACTGTAGTTAGTGAAGGTTGTGGGTGTAATTCGTAGTGCATTTTTGTTCTCTAACCAAGGATTTATGCATTACGAAAATCATGGTGTTATGAGTTCTATTTTTTAATATGTTGATGTTATTATTTTATAAGATTTACATTGCTTTCATTTCAAATTTATCAACTCGGTAATAAATATGCAATAGTATATGTTTTATCAGTGAATGTGGTTAGAATGTTTTTAGTGGCACTAATTCACCCCTCCCCTCTCAATCCAAACTTTCCATAGCTATTCCAATAGAAAGTAGGAAACCTAAGAAATCTAAAATTATAATGTTGGCTTGCCAGTGAGAGTCCAAATAAGAACAAAAATATTATATTTTTCATATTAATTTGTATATGCATGTTCTAAAGGAATAATGTTGGAAGGTTCATGTTCCAGAGTTTCATCACAAAAATAAAATCATTGATAACAATTTTTTGAGAGGTTCATCAGCAAAACAGAGGAATAGGAGAATATGAGCAGCATAGTGCAAAAAATGGAGGATAATATGACTAGGGTAGAAGCTACCCTAAATAACATAGTGGAGAAAAGCCATAATATCCTTAAAACGTCCAAAGAGCACACCAATACAATCATCAAGAAGATGGAGGAAAAATTAGATGGGATGGAGGCAGCCAACTTGGAAGTGGAGACTGAAAAAAATAATGAATAGGGTCCCGACAAGAGAACTAGAGCATGAACCAAGAAGATTAAGGAAAAGGACATGGCGTTTTATCTCCAGAAGATCAAGGAGTCTACTGCTAACATGTATTTTCTCAAGGCCAAGGCGGCCACACTAATGATGGACTTATCTTGAGGGTCCCTGGTCTTTTCTGCTGACCCTGCTATATTTTCTTTTGTAGAAGCTATCTATTTTTTTCTTTGGCCTCTGTTGGCATGTTCTATCTTTTTCCTTCATTTCATTTTAGACTGGGCTTTATGATTTTATTTTAACTATGTTTTAGGTTTCAGGAACCCTATAAAACCTGTTTTACTAAATCAAAAACATTTTTGTGAGATCTCAGTAGAAACAAACTTGGTCTCCTCAGGGATCGTTTGATTTATCATTTTGGTGACAAAGTCAATGAATAAATTTCATAAGATAAGAAATGGAATATCCCTACTAATGCTTACCATGGCTAGGAGCATGTCTCGCTCTACATTCTGGAGCTACAGGAACTAATTGCTAAGATTAGGATCCCCATCCCTCAAATTGTTGACAAGGCTGTGTGGTGTCACAACAAATCGGGGGGGGGGGGGGGGGGGGGGGGTTTACGGTCAAATCTGCTTACCTTGCTAAAATTAAGGTATTAGCCGATGAGATGAGTTGGGGAAAGGTTTGGTTTCCTTAGCTCATCCCCAAAATAAACTTTTTATAGTTGACCGCTCTTCATGGAAAAATCCTTACGTTGGACAACCTCCAGAAATGGGGAGTCCAGCTGGTCAACAGGTCTATTCTTTGTCAAGTGCATGCTAAGACAATAAATCATATTCTTATACACTACCCTTACACTTCTCAGGTGTGGGCCAAAATCATGAGCAAACTGCAGCTGGACTGGGTCTTTTTGGAGCACTTAGACCAATTTATCAATAACTAGGGTCGCATAGCTGAGCACCCTCTCATCAACATCCTTTGGCGTCTATTACCCCCAAATGTCTATTGGAGTCTATGGAAGGAGAAAAAAAATTGGATTTTTAGAGGAGAGGAAAACAATGTTGAAGGAATGATGCAGCTGACTATGAATTTGCTGAAGGAAAACCTAGATACCTGCCTCTGGAAAATCCCCCCCAACCCCCAAGGGATTGGAGTGTATGATAGATAAGGAATGGGTTCTTCCCACCTCTTTCTACACGATGGAAAACTCCAAAATTTTGACTAGACTAAACACTAAATGGTCAACCCCAGAGGAAAACATAACCAAGATAAACTTTTATGGCACTTCCTCCAATGGTATTTCTATGGGTGGAGGTATTCTTAGAGATCAAAAGGGTCACTTGATCTTGGCCTATGCGGTCCACCTAGGGAAGGGGTCTAATAATTTGGCTGAGATGTCTACTCTCCTTTGGGGTTTAAAGGTGGCATCTGATATTGGGATTAAAAGATTAAGCATAGAAGGTGATTCTAAAATTGTGATTGAGATGGTTAAATGGAACTACACTACTGCCTGGATTCTGGCAAATGTGTTGCAAGACATCTGTTCGCTACTCCCCAGGTTTGATGATTTCATCCTTTAGCACATTTACCGAGAAGGTAATGTGGTGGTTAACATGCTGGCAACCATGGGTCTTGTAGAGAATGGCTTAAGATGATAGAGAAATTTAAATTCTCTACCCAAGCATGTTATTTCGCTTGTGGAAAAAGAAATAAATTTTAATGATGAATAACGAGGCTGATTTTGATTGGTCAAGAAAGACGGCGGGCAGGTTCACGAGGTGCCGCATAATTTCAAATTTTAAAAGAGATATGGGATTTGGTTCTATTAGTTATTGCCAGCTGAAAAGATGGGCTATCAATGCCATTTTTAGAAAAAGTATGGGCTTTTTCAAATTAAAAGAAGACATGGAGCGTGACACACACAAGGGAAAGAATGATATGACTGATGTGATTAATGGTTACATCAAGCGTTTATGGCATTATCATTTCTCAACTTACAAAGCTTATTCTTTATTCTTATGTAGCTATATACATTATCTATAAGTACTAACTCTAAATGACAACATTGAAATTAATTTCCAACACACTCATTTAGTTGTACATTACTCTTTAGATACATAAATTGAGTTAAAAATAATTCAATAAACTTGACTATACCAAAATCATATTGCACGGTGGTAATGAAAGATAAGCTAAGTAACATTTTATGATCACATTGTTTCTCAAAATAATTTTAGGTTACTTATAAAAGGGAACTTTAACAAGGTAAATCACTAACCTCTTTAGAGTTTAAACTTACCATTGGGTTTTATTTTAGGCTGGAGATCCATTTGCAAATTATCAATGTTAGGAAAATATAGATTAATGGACACTCCAAGGGTTGTGTACAAAATGATGAATAAAAAAATAGGCTCAAATACAATAATAGAAATTAAATTCTTTACTTCCTCCAATCATTTCAGTTTCATTGACCATTCTTATTCTCTCAATTTACTTAGTAGATCTAAAGTGGTATAAACCTATGTTTCTTTCATTACCAAAATCATCATCCATGTAGAAAATTCTTAAACTAATTGAGAGTTCTCAAAGATAATGATTAAATTTTGGTTATCATAGTAGATCTCTACTTTTTTCTTATCAATATTGTGGAATGTACTATGGATAATTTTTGTTCTATTATTCCTTCATAGAATATCAACTATACATATTTAATTCATGTTCTTACCAAAAAATCTATGGTATATTTTTGTTTTAAGGTAAATGTGAATTCTAGCATCTCACTTCCATGTTACTACCTTTCATATAGGATGACCTTATCTGGGTAGAATCATGGCTATACAAAGTTACTAAGGAAGAAATTACTAATCTCAATACATACTCCAAAATTAATATTAGTAGTTTGCTTTTGAATTCAGTTGGGATCTTAAATTTGTAGGATTTGAAGTCCTTCTATCCACTATAAGTTGAATTCATACATACTGACCTTCACGAAAATATTTTCCCCTTCAATTCAGCTAAGAAAAGTAAATAAATGGGAGATGTAATTCTGTGGAGACTCTAACTTTGATGGTTACATCAACCCTAGAGAAATATTTATATTTTCAATTATTCCAAAGAGTCCCACTTTCAATATTTTTATGATCCTAGGTTACTACTATATCCAAAGGTTATCTCCAACTATGGAGATAATGTCACTAATTGTAGATGTCAGATTCTCTTAGAATAATTAATAAATTTAAAGAAAAATTAAACAACTTAAAAAGGTTGAACATAAGTTGGCCCTTTTGATGAAAAACCTTAAAGTTACATAAAAATAGCAACATGACCAAGAGAGTCAACCATGCATAGATAATTATTAGTTGTAGGTATAATGAAATAAGAGTTACTATCAAATATGTACCACCCTCAACCACTAACCCTGCATTACTACATAGTAATAAAGCATATACAAAGGTTACACGGTTAGGGTATGTAGAAAACTTCTTTATTACTTTAAAGATTTGGATAGATTCCTTCAAAAATCTATTTTGTGCATATTTGCAATCATTGTAAAGCATGAATCATGAAACACTTGTAATTTGCACACCAATCTCCAAGAAAAGTTGCAAAAACAACATCTGACAAAAATCCATTTTTTGTTACACTTTGATGGAAACTAATTTGTGAGATAGAAGAAAATTTTTATTCTATATTTTCACAAATAGAAGTGGTTGATTTTAAAGAAAGATTATAGAATAGATGAAAATAACGCTTCTAATGGGAGAAACTATTTAACAAAAAATAGTTTGAATATATGAACTCAAGAGCACATTTGAAATATATTTAGGAA
This sequence comes from Thuja plicata, assembly GCA_018584345.1. NCBI lineage: Eukaryota > Viridiplantae > Streptophyta > Pinopsida > Cupressales > Cupressaceae > Thuja > Thuja plicata. The sequence continues at coordinate 1,545,283 of MU224017.1, forward strand.
CCACTACCTAATTTGTATCTTAGGAAGAAATACTTTTAGAATTATAGTTTTAATCCAAGGATGACCAATGCTTATCAATGTACCTAGCCAAAACATATGGGAGAGCCTAATGAATAATTTGGCAAGTAGGAAAACAAAATTCTTAAACTATACAATAGAAATAAATATACAAGAAAGGTAATAATAATATAAAAGTATGTAAAATTTAAAATGTTTCTTATAGATAAGCACCTCCTATGTTTTTGCAAGTCATAGCGTATGTCAAATCTATGTCATAATGCATGCATACAAGTCATCGTATCCTCCTAGTCTTTTTGATTTATCAGATTTTTAAGTGTAAGGTTACATAGACATTACACCATTTTATTTGAATAATACATTTAGGATATTAAGCATATACTTTAAGATTGGCACGAGGGATAACATTCTTCTGTAAATAAAACCAAAATAAAAATCGCTAGTTAAGATAATAGAGTCTATATATTAACTTTTTTTTTAGTTTTCATGCATGTGGCATTGACACTACTGTACTTTTTCCAACCAAATCATTATTGTTAAAACTAAATATACAGATTTAATCACATAGAAAGTAATCCTCTTTTCATACCTGTCACAAATAATCTTAAATTGTACTTAATATTAGTGTCTTTAGTCTTTTCCATGCCATTATGTGTTCTAGAATCATGGCTATACAAAGTTACTAAGGAATAAATTACTACTCTCAATACATACTCCAAAATTAATATTATTAGTTTGCTTTTGAATTCAGTTAGGATCTCAAATATGTAGGATTTGAAGTCCTTTTATCCAGTATAAGTTGAATTCATACATACTGACCTTCATGACAGTATTTTCCCCTTCAATTCAGCTAACAAAAGTAAATAAATGGGAGATGTAATTCTGTGGAGACTCTAACTTTGACGGGTACATCAACCCTCGATAAATATTTATTTTTTCAATTATTCCAAAGAGTCCCACTTTCAATATTTTTATGATCGTAGGTTACTACTATATCCAAAGGTCATCTCCAACTGTGGATATAATGTCACTAATTCTAGATGTAAGATTCTCTTAGAATAATAATAAATTTAAAGTAAAATTAAAATGACAACTTAAAAAGGTTGAACATAAGTTGGCCCTTTTGATGAAAATCGTTAGAGTTACATAAAAATAGCAACATGACCAAGAAATTCAACCATATATAGATAATTATTAGTTGTAGGTATAATGCAATAAGAGTTACTGTCAAATATATACCACCCTCAACCACTAACCCTGCATTACTACATAGTAATAAAACATATACAAAGGTTACATGGTTAGGGTATGTAGCAAACTTCTTTATTACTTTAAAGATTTGGATAGATCCCTTGCAAAATCTATTTTGTGCATATTTGCAATCATTGTAATGCATGAATCATGAAACACTTGTAATTTGCACGCCAATCTCCAAGAAAAGTTGCAAAAAAAACATCTGACAAAAATCCATTTTTTTATTAAACTTTGATGGAAACTAATTTGTGAGATAGAAGCTACTTTTTATTCTATATTTTCACAAACTGAAGTGGTTGATTTTAAAGAAAAATTATAGAATAGATGAAAATAACGCTTCTAATGGGAGAAACTATCTAACAAAAAATAGTTTCAATATATGAACTCAAGAGAACATTTGAAATATATTTAGGAACCAGTACCTAATTTGTACCTTAGGAAGAAATACTTTTAGACTTATAGTTTTAATCCAAGGATGACCAATGCTTACCAATGCACCTGGCCAAAACATATCGGAGAGACTAATGAATAATTTGGCAAGTAGGAAAACAAAATTCTTAAACTGTACAATAGAAATAAATATACAAGAAAGGTAATAGTAATATAAAAGTATGTAAAATTTAAAATGTTTCTTATAGATAAGCACCTCCTATGTTTTTGCAAGTCATAGTGTATGTCAAATCTATGTCATAATGCATGCATACAAGTCATTGTATCCTCCTACTCTTTTCGATTTATCAAATTTTTAAGTGCAAGGTTAGATAGGCATTAGACCATTTTCTTTGAATAATACATTTAGGATATTAAGCATATACTTTAAGATTGGCATGAGGGATAACTTTCTTTTGTAAATAAAACCAAAAGAAAAATCGCTAGTTAAGATAATAGAGTCTATATATTAACTTTTATTTTTATTTTTCATGCATGTGGAAATGACACTACTTTACTTTTTCCAACCAAATCATCATTGTTAAAACTAAATATACAAATTTAATCACATAGAACTTTTGATACCTATCACAAACAATCTTAAATTGTACTTAATATTAATGTCTTTAGTCTTTTCCATGCCATCATGTGTTCTAGATGTGGGTTGCCTAGATGCCTCTAGTTAGGTAGCTTAGATGTGTCGATGATAGTTTAGAGTAAGGAAACCTAATTTCTATAGAAAATATCTACACCTATCCAACCTTGAATACCAATCTCTAAAAAATTTCTTGAGTCTATAAAGTTCCTTTTTGAGCCGATACACTATATCTGGATTATTTAAAAACTAAATGCTATCTTTTTTCCTAGTCCAAATTTTTTCCAACTCTCCATTAAAAAATGTATACTCAAACATATATTTGATATACCTTAAGATTCTGGTATGCAACAAAAGAAAGAAATATCATTGTATCTTCCATCGTCACTGTTGCCCGAATTTCTCATTCCTGTGCAATTGGCCTAGTCTGCTCTATCTGGCAACCCTTTGTCATGTTTTTCAGGTCTTCAGCTCAAACCTTTGCTCTAAACCCTCAGAGCCCCTGAAAACCCTAAGTCCTCCATGTTTGAACGAGGTAAAAACCCTAAGTCTTGGCTGTTATATTTCACAGTTACTTTTTCAAGTCACTAAGAGCATGTGCTTAATTTCCAAGTCGCGTGATCGCTTCAGCCTGGGCGAATATTCCTGTTCTTCTCCCGACTCTTCTCTTTCCTTGTGTTGCGTAGTCTCTTAACACATTGGAATATTCCTTCTGCGTCTTTCGACTTAGCTTTTCTCTTCAGTCGCGAGGTCGCCAGATCCATGTCATAAGCCTTTGTGAAGAGTGGGACCCTCTCAGTCAGTCGGGTAATCGCAAGAGCCTCAGCAAATATTCCCTTTTATCTCCCGACTTCGCTTTTCACTTTGTCGCGTAGTCTCATGACCTTATCGAATATTCCATTTATTTTCCCAGACTTAGCGATGAGCCCTCAGTTGCGATGTTGCGGAATAGTAATGTTACAAGTCACATAAAGAATGTGGCCCGCCCTCAGTCGCATTATCGCTTCGCCTTGGTCAAATATTCCTTTTCTTCCTCTGACTCTGTGTTTCCTCTTGTCGTGTGGTCTCGTGATAGAATGGAATAGTCCCTCTATGTCTCCTGACTTAGCATTTGTTCTTCAGTCGCGAGGTCGCCAGATCTATGTCATAAGTCTTATGAAGATGGGGCCCGCCCTCAGTCGCTGGGTCGCAAGAAGAATTCAACAGTCAATGAAACATCTTCCGACTTCACGATTTACCTTGGGTCGCCTTGTCGCGGGAATGAAGTGATGACTCAGCTCCCCAGTGTGCAACAGATGAACCAATGGCCATGTGACAGGTGGCATATGGCAAGTGGATGCTGAACCCTCAGTCGGGTAATCGCCAGATAGAGGAGATGGATCACGCGACTTCGAGACTAAGTGTCCTTTGCCTTCAGTCACGGGATCCCGGAACAATTTAAGGGCATAGTATTTTATTCAGCGATTAAACACCAGCCCTACGATGCAAAGCTCAGATGATCCAACGGTGGTCACGTAGTCTGGTGATCAAAGTGCCCTATGAGAAAAGTACTCCCGACTCAGCGCCAATGGACAATCAGGATGTCACTAGAAAGGTTAAAGGGCACATGTTGACTATCAAGAAAGGGTCAAAGGGCTCGGTACTTAGTTCTCCCGACTTGGCGACTGGTGTAGTCGCGCAGTCTCGAGACGAAGAGATAGCATCTGGCGACTGGGAAAAAAACCGTGACAGTCTAAGGTGGCAGTTAGGTGCAGGGTCGCTAGACAGATGATGAGTTAAGCTGATCTCCTTGCGACTTTGATTTCACACAATCGGGATGTCGCCGGATCTGGACTCGGGTTTACCAAGGGAAATAAGTGCTTTGTCGCCAGGTCGTGAGATTTAACCAGGGTCAATGTCTGATGCTCGCGACAAGGAGACTAACGGTCAGTCACGAGGTCACAGGAATTTGAATTTGAAAAATTGGCGGCAAATTTGACACTGTGAAACGCTCGGCAGCTATGATTCCTGTTTGCTCATATTCCAGAATTGAGCAAAGGGTTTCTAGTCACAGGAAATCATACACAAAGTAGTTTCCTGACCTTTGAATAGATTTGTTTCAATATTGGTGAAGAAGAGGAGGTTCAGTTTGTTTCAGAACAGAGCAAAGTTATGACTGAGTTTCCAGAAGTGCCAGGAAGCTTAGAGAGGAAGTCTTGGGTGATGACAAGGAGAACACTTGGCTATGCACTGTTCACAGACAAGAGGGGCAGTTATTACAGAGGAATATGGGTGAACAGGTGTGCACAGCTTTCAGAATAAACATAAATGCTACTATCCACCGTATACCAAATCTAATGATAGTTGCCAGATCGAGGAGGAGCATGAAAATATCCATGAATATCTGTTTGACTCGGTCATTCTCCACCGCCTCTTCTCTCTCTTTTCCTCTCTCCTATGATTTTAGGGTTAGGGTTTTCCATG
>MU224017.1:1560038-1581574 GCA_018584345.1 Thuja plicata
GGTGCATCACCTAGTAGGTAGTTTGCTTTCAGTCATTTCCCTTTCAAAGCAATCCTTCTATCCCTTTCCCTCAAAAGTTTACTTTCCTGTTTAGAAGCAAATTAAGGTGATTATCCAAGAGGAACCAACCTAGAATCTGGAGGTCTCATCTCAGTTAGCATAGGTCCCACAACCTAGAGATGATTCCCTTGTTATACTGGATTATCAAGACCAAGAGATCTTGAGATTAGAGGCGCAAATTCAGTGTATAATAGTCACTATTATAGAAAATGTCTCCTCAAAATATATACCCTCAAATTGTGTATATCCTTTATATACTGTTATTTCCTTATTCTTTGTGACTTCATCATCTTCATTTAGCATTTTACACAATGCCCACTTAGTTCTAATTATATTATTATATACTAGTCTAGGTACTAGTTCATTTTTTTTTCTCTATCTAATCAAAAATTGTGTTCATATCTCGCATCCATTTATCATATTTTCTTACCTCTACATATGTGTTAAATTCCACCTTAGACAAAAAAAAATAGTAGTTTTCTTTTCACTCATTTTGACCAGTCTTCTCCTTGTCAAATGTTTTTTTATCTTTGTGTATGATATTTTGATCTTTAGAATGATGTCTCTAGACATACTTAGATAGGGTCCAATGCCTTTTTAGGTTTATTTTCTTCTTCACCCAATGCTTCCTTATCTTCTACAGCATTCTTTTCTTTTATAGGATAAACATGCACATTTATAATCTAAAACTTAGGCTACATAATAGCCTAATTATATTCCTCACTAAGTTGGACATTTTTTTCTCTCCACAATCTTCTTTAGCTTCAAGTTATAGCATCGACATGCCTTACTATTTTTAATCTCAATAATATTTCTTCATCTAATCTTGCATCAAACTTTCCCAAATTGTCCTTATATCTCGTAATGTATCATTTTCTTCCCAAGATTATGAAGTACTTGATAGTTAGTACCTTTCCAAACCACTAATCAAAAGGTCTATTATTATGATTCCCTCTCACTAGAACTCTATTAAGAAGATAAAAAGAGATATCCCAAACATCTCTCTTATACATGTCACACAAGTTAGCATCTTTCATTGTTGTTTTAGTCATCTCAACTATAGCTCTATTATTTCTTTAAACAACTCTATGATTCTAGAGATCTAGGAACAAACAATGGTCTTTTAATTCCTTATTCTTCACAAAATATATCAAACTCATATGATGTAAATTCACTGGACCTATATTATACCTTAAAAACTTGACCTTAGAGTCTATATTATTCTTTACCAAATTTTTAAATCTCTTAGATGTATCAATAAGTTTTAATTTTTCTCTTTAGAATGTAACCCATGTCATCTTATAATAATCATCAATAAGTAGCAGAAAATATGTTTCACCATTGAATCCTCATATCCTTGTGGATTTTCACAAATCTATACATATCAGGTCCAAAGGTTTTGCGGTTGAGTATTCCTTGTTATTTGAACATGTTCCTGGTTTTCTTCTATATGACATTCTGGAGATATAATGTTGGTATGCCTAATTATTTTTATTAGATCTCTTAATAGCTAAGATGAAATGATCTTCACCATATTGCAAAAAATAATCTACCATATCCTTTTGTGCCACAACTAACATTCACTAGTCTATGCTAATGAAAAATCACTTCCCCTATTTCCTCATACATCTTGATTTAATCTCATGTAGAAGGAGCACCACCAAGAGGATTGTATCAATTCATAATAATACCCTAAATAGAAAAAGACATAGAATCCAAATATGATTCCACTATTTTCTTCCGAAAGGCATATTTGTTTCCATTAAACTTACATACTTTATGACTATTTTCATGTGTTATCTCAGATCCTCCTCAAGTGATAAAGCATGTTCTAGAGGATTTGAAAGCATGAGATAAAAATATAATAGATTGATATTTGATAATCTTTCCATTACACTTATGCATCTTATAAGGCGTTTCATTCATGTTACAAACTACCTATGGGAATGTAACTTCCCGGAAACTAGGTGTTATTTTATTATTCTATTTTGTATTTATTAAACTAAACTAATCTAAATCTAATCTAATTAATTAAATACTTCAACATTCTCCCACTTATTACATTAATTTTAACAAGAGATGGAAGTTGCAATATTTTTAAACTAAACCCTCTAAACACTTTGATGAAGCACCTTCACCAATCATCCTCACTCGCTCAAGAAATAATAAACTGACCACAAAAGTGGATCTCCTAAACTCCTCTATTATCGAAGAAACACCAAACTTCCTACAACAATGGATATCTTGCTCACAAAACCTGAAGTTGTTTTCACAACATGAGTGTTCCCACTTCCCTTGCACAATGAGACACATTTCCTCAAAAATTCCACATATCCTTTCAATTTTTCTAATGCCTCCTCTAGTGTTGCACATGAGATGCCTTCCTCTGAAAGTCCACATCTCCTGCGAGTGTGTATAATACCTCCTCAAGTGTTGTCAAAACAACCTCTCTTCTACTACATAAACCACCACTGACATGCTGACACATGAGATGCCTTTCCTAAGAAAGTTCACATCTCCTCCGAGTGTATCTAACACCTCCTCAAGTGTTGTAGAAACAACATCTCCTCTACTACACAAATCATCACAGACATGCCAACGCATGAGATGCCTTTCCTCCAAAATTCCACATCTCCTCCAAGTATGTCTAACACCTCCTCAAGTTCTCGACAAATATTCAAATCATGTCTCCCTTCGCTCCTTGAAGAGACAATCATGTTTAAAAGCTCCCTCTTCTCTTTAGGAACAAAAATAAGTCAATCCCTCTCTTCTCTTCAGAGATGAATCTTCCAAGCCCCAAAATTTTAGGGACACAAATAAGTTGCTTCTCATGATAATAATCATCCCTGAGTGAGAAGCTAGCTTGGGATGATGGAAAACCTCATGCCTCCAGCCACTTGTAATACTATTAGTCTCTATCTATCTAGTGCCACATTAAACTCTTTGATAGCATTAAAATTTGAATGTTTGAAAGCATTGAAATCTTTAAATTTGTAGCACAAATGATCATATCAACAATCGATCAGTAATGGATCCATACTATTAATGGCTATGAATACAATATCAACTTTGGAAAAATGCCCATACATAGGATTACCAAATTCAATCAATAATGCATTCTTATAATTAAAAGATTTAATCTATTTTTATCTTTTCATACGAATAAACCCTAAGCATTAGCTATCCCCTTACATGCCTTATAAGCCCACTTAACTTATAAATATCTTATATCTCAAATAATAATCTACTTTAATATATAGCCTAAATTATCTTTGAAACTGTAGAAAGTACCACCTTATCATACAAGAAAGCATCTTCCAAAACTGAATTGCTCAAAGAACATGCAACACAACATCCTCCAAAGTTAATGCCTTAAGTAACATGTAGCAAAACATGAAAACATAATGACCAATTAACATAAAAGCATTCTTTGATCCACATAAATCTATGTGGATATTAATATACCACAAAAAGATCCATAAAAAACTTAATTATTTCATAAACACATATCCATACCCATAAATTATAAAACAAATAATCAAAATCAACTTATTCATCCAAAAAGAAGCCAAATACAAAGAACTATATTTGAATTAAAACACTCCACCAACATTAGGAACATGTCCATTAAATTGTACATGTACAAAAATTAATCTAGAGTAGTGTGCAGCATTCTTTGAATAGTCTTGACTACTCTTGATAGCCCGCCTCACTGTTAACAAACAAAAAAATGTAACTTCAACTTCTAAAATTCTATGGACCTCAAAATAGGATAGTGAAACATTCATAAACCATACTCATTAACTCCCAAAACTGCAAGCCACCAACTTCTTATGTGAAGTATTATCCCATAAGGAATTTAGATACTCTTTCCTCCATATACTAGCTTCCCATACTTCCAATATTTTGGATACACCATTTACTTACTTATCATTACCACCACATGTTAGAACAATACCTAAAATATAGAACCTCTACCATAAGCTTCAAATAATATTTCCTTTATATAAAATTTCAAATACTGTGTCATACATATTTCAACTTCCCATATACCAACCACACAACAAGTTGATAGTACTAAAAAAAATTTCCTCATGATGGGCGGGAGCAGAGGCAGCAGCGCTGCTAGAATTTCAAATGGCGATGAGAGATCTGAGGGCACCTCGGTGGCAGAAGGTGACTAAGGTGATGATGATGGGGACGGGGATCCCTGGTGGGTCATGCTGCAAACACTCTCTTTAGCGTGGGGCACTTGGGGTTCTGCTGGTTTGGTGTTGTCTTCCCACGGTCTCAGACTACTAAACTTATTCTCATGGTGGAGGAGTTCCTTGTCAGGAAAGCTGGTAGAGCTGGTGTGGTGGTGGGCTATGCCCTTTTTGGATTTTTTGGGGAGCATTTTTGTTCCCAACTCTGTTTGCTCATTTTCGGGTGGGTCGGTGGTCTTTTGGCCATGATTTATCCTTTGCCTTGTGATGATGAGAGAAGGATCTCTTTTGGGCGTCTTGAAGGAATGGGTTCTTGGGTCATTTCTCTTGGGTTAGGTTTTTCCCTTCTGAGGCTTGTTGGCCCTATTTGTTGGTGCTACTCATATCCCATCTTATTTCATAATGTCAAATAGAGTTTTCTTGTAGGGAGCATCCCCAAGCTGTTTAAAGTTTGTTTTTTTGGGGCTTTCAGTGATGTCTCTTTTCCCTTTCCCCTATGGATTCCTATGGAGGTGCAGAATTTTTAGGTGACTCTGGTTGAGGTTTGGCTTGACTTTCTTCCTTCCCTCTTTTCCACTTTACCTATTGAGATTGTGGCTGCTTCTGTTGAGGTGAAGAATAGCCATGTGGAAAAGATGGATGGTTTCTGGTTGGGATCTTTCCTTTATCTTGGCGACTTGATTTTGGGGTTTGGTAGAAGTTGGCCTGTCCTTTTAGTTTTTAAGATCTTCATTTACCCTATTGAGATGGATGATGCTCCTATTGAGGTGGAGAGGATTTCTCTTGGCAATGTATGGACTGGCAAAATGAACTTTTCTCTTATGGGAAGATCAGAGGTTTTTAACGCTTATCATTCTTCTTAATTTCACATTGTTACCTCTCTGGGGTTTTCTTCTAGAAGGAGGTTTTTGGTTTCGGGGACCAAGTCAAAACCCTTGTTGTTTTTGCCAGAGATCCTTAACTGTATTTTATCCATTATGGCTATCCTTTTAGTGGCTCTTGGTCTTGGTGTGGGGAGCCATATTCTCCCCTAGTTTTGGATTAGGTTGTAGCCCTTGGGCCTTGATCTGGGTAGTGGGGTTGTTTCAAGTTGCATCCTAGCTACTATTTTTGTGCTACTAGGTTTCAATTTTTTATTGCTTTGAGCAGTTGTTCATCTTAGTGGGGTTTCAGATCCCCTTCAAAATATAAGTGTACTAGGTTTTGGGACCCCTTCCAAACCTGGTTAGTGGCACTGTGGTGGCCTGTTTCATTTGATTAGTTCTATCCTTTCAGTGTGGGCATTATTTCTGATCTTTTTCTCTCTTTTAGGTTTTAGGCACCCTGTAAAACCTGTTTTACTTAATCAAAAACAAGTTGATATTAGTCTATTAGGTATATAACATGATAACAATGAAAACATAATGCTAACAATTAGAATGAAAGATATGATAATATAATTTAAATACAATCAACAAACATACTAAACAATAATATTGTGAAACACACATCTACTTTGTAAAAATAATATATAAGTCATTACCATGTCCTAAACCTTCAAGAGAAATTTTCTCACTTTTTGGGTGTCATTATTTTTATTAAGACTCGTATATAGACTTAGTATTGTGTGCTAAAATGATGACACACTTCTATGAGTCATTAAATCAAAGATTGCTCAAGAATGAGGTCTCAAATGGCGACTCATAGCTCCCTATTCATGGAGTGCAAGGGTTTGTGATGAAGGCCCTCAGTTTAGACCTAGTTTATGCCCATGTGAGTACACCATGAAATGAGAGATTCAAAGAGGAAGAGAAAGAATGCTAGTCTCCATGATAATCAAATATGCATTGCAAATAAAAAATATTCTATATGACAACAATGCATGAAAGCAAACTAATCTATGTGATAACAATGCATGAAATGAAATATGTAAACTAATCTGTGAAGGAAATATGCAAGATTAATCTATTGAAAGGAAATATGAATAAATTAACATGAATCTAATCTAAACGGATTTCCATGGATGCATGAGAGAAGAAGACAAGAAGAAGAGAAGTTGCATGGTTCAAGCTCAAATGCTCAAACTCTCCTCCGAAATTGCTCTCCAAACCTACAGCATAACAATAACATGAAAACTTGATCTTGATATCCCTAAATGAGAAGGAGAGGGCTCCTTATAAAGGAAAGTGTGGAGAGGAATGTATCCTCAAGAGCAATGTGGGATAAATCCCTAAAAAGGCAAGTAAGAGGAAAAAATCCCACCACTTAGGAATATGTGTAGAGAAAAAGGAGTTTTATTTATTTTTTATTTGATTTATTTCCTTTTTTCGTCAAAAAGAGAGCTTTAAGTGGGGATTTTATTTATTTAATTAAAAGGGTTTTTCTTTTAAATAAATAATATTATGGATGAAATGATCAAACCTTAGGAAATATTGAAATGGTTGAATTAATTATGATTTGATCAAGGAAATTGATTTGAATTGAAAATGTTGCAAAATATTGATTCAGGAATTTGATAAATTGATTCTGTCATTTGATAAATTGAAGAATGGGGGGCCATAGTCTAGGTGACCATTTTAGGGTGCATACATTTTCCCCTCTTTGACTAATGTGTGATCTTTATGGGAACACATGTAGTCAAAGAATGTAGTTGAAGTATGAGATCGATTTAGGATCACAAAACAACCCAGATGTGTGATCGACGGACAGGAACACATCAAGACAAAGATAAGATTTTTGAAAAAGACAAGGTCAACACCCCTTTAAATAGGTAATTGACATATCCAAGATAAGAATCTCAAGCAAGGTTTCCACAAGCGGAGAAATTTATAGGATTGATAAAGCTGAATCAAGGATTAAAGTTTGATAGGTACTGACCCCTCATGACCGAAATCAAAATGACATAGAGGAGAAACAAAAAATTGATAAATTTGATCAAATCAAACTAAAGGTAAGGTTTTTTTATGTAAGATGAAAGATAAAAGGATCATAGAACCAAGGTAGATCATCAAGCACAAAATGTTATGCCCCAAGGTTGAATTAGAAGAAAATAAATGGGGTGAAAGTGAATGGAAGATAGAAGTTTGGAAGAGGTGGAAAGAAATGGAGAGAAGCAAGAGAATTTTCCTTAGGAGAGAGAATGCCCCAAAATCAATCAAATATTTAAGATGGAAAATTTTGATTGAGATCAGGAAAGAAGATAAGGAAATGAAGATCAAAACATGACCACAGTTGATTAAAAGTCCACATGCAGGATGAAGGTAAAAACCCTCTCAAACTCATAGTGCAACCTAAAAGTGCAAATTAACATGAAGTCTAACAATGAAAGCTACATGAAAATCCAAAGGTGTACTTGCAATAGAGAAACTGCAACATAGGATTTTGTTTTCATCATTCATTAGAGAATGTTAAGGAACTTATTTTCTTCATTGGGCCATTATTAACGGACATGAGAAAATCACACAATCATCACCAGTCGCAAGAACAACTATGAAGATATGAATGTGATTTATATCATATTGGAATGTCGAAAGATTCTAACATAAGGATAAAAGACATAAAGGTCAAGATGAATTCGATGTTAGCTTACCCAATTTAATGTATAAAAACCACGCTCGCATCAAGGTATAGATGCCAGGATGACCAGAAGAACGGTTGTGCAAAAATAGTCAAGGATGTTGCCTCAAATCTCCTAAGTGTTTCAAGGGAACAACAAGAGATACTCAAAAGTTTCAAGACCACACCCATAAGAAGAAAGCAAATAAAAACATGCCCCATGCCCCAAGTCCTCTATCTATTCATCCTGGAGAGACTTATTAGATAAGGAAACTCAACAAAAATATATAATAGTCAGCACACAAAGAAAAGATCATGACATAGCTCAAGCATTAAGTGGTGTATTTAAAAATTTAAGTGTGTTGATTGATACTGAGTTCCGAGGATAAGGATCTAATGCTTGTAAGCAGGTAAGATCACATGACAAAATTGGGTAAGACCAAAGTGATAAGTGTTGAAAAAAACTCGATGTCATGGGTTGTATTGAAAAATATAGTTGTGGTGGTGTTGAATAACACTGTTGGTGAGGTGACCTAAAGACTAACACATCTAAGAGACCAAAGATAACACAGTTAGGCCCCCTAGACAAAGACAAAGACCAATTTTAGACCGAGGCCACAAGGACAAGGCATGATGGAGAAAGGCTAAGTGTCAAGGACACACGCTAAGAAATAGGGGTGCAAAGGCCTCAAGTAGCACCCATTTCTAAGTTTTCACCACTTGGATTTTATTGCAATTTTTTGCAACCAAGGCGCCTGTTTCAAGGTTTTCACCAAGGCATTTTTTCTACTTTTTTTTGAATTTTAGAATGTTTTGATTTTTTTGGATTTTTGAAATATATAATTTGTTTGGAGATACACCAAAGTGCCTAATGTTAGGTTTTCACTAAGATGACCATTTTTTCAGGACATTTTCTAATTTTTAGAATTTTTGACAATATATCATTTTTTTCAGTTTTTTCAATATCAATAAGTATGTACAAAGGATGCCCCCAGACAGAATGGGCATCATGGATAGAAATTCTTCAGGTGCAAGAAATTGATAGGATCATACAGATGTTCTCCTTCTATTTTAGATAGTAAATAAGTACCTGACCCAAAAGGTACTATGATGATGTAAGGTCAAACCAATTAGGTTCAAATTTACCCTTTTGATCTCTATGCTGTTGATTCTTAGGGTTTTCACATAGGACAAGATCTCCATCTTGGAATTCTCTAGGGTGAACCTTTTTGTTGAAGGCTTCAGACATGCGCTTTTGATAAACCTTCATATGGTCAAATTATTCTTGCCATTTCTCATCTAGAAGTTCTAAAACTTGAAGTCTCATGGCACGGTAGTCTTCGTCTGTAACTAGGCCTTTGAGGGAAACTCAAAGTGAAGGAATCTCAACCGCCAAAGGTAACACTTCTTCAGTGTCATATGAAAGGGAAAAAGGGGTAGCCCCAGTAGGAGTATAAATACTCATTCTATAGGCCCACAATGTCGGGTTTATCTGTAAGTGCCAATCTCTACCATTCTTATAGATTCTTCTATGTAGGATTTTAAGAATGGTTTTTTTTTATGCCTCTACTTGACCATTTCCTTGTGGGAAGTAAATGGAGGACCAATGTTGTTTAATCTTGAATTTCTTGCAGAGTTGTTTAAGGTCCTTATTTTTTAACTAGCCTCCATTGTCACTGATAATCTTAGAAGGCACTCCATATCGACAGATGATATGGTTCAAAATGAAAAGAGAAACTGTCTTGCCTGAGGCAACAGAAAGTGGGACAACTTCTACCCATTTAGTGAAGTAATCAGTAGTAGCGATAATAAACTTTTGTCTACCTGATGAGTTGGGATGAATCTGCCCAACAATATCAAAGGCCCAGCACTGAAATGGCCAATGAGATATAGAATGAATGAGCTCCCTGTCTGGAGCATGTATCAGGTTACCATGTTTTTGAAACTTTTCACATGACTTTGCAAAAGCTACCACATCAATCTGCATCGTAGGCCAATAGTACCCCACCCTAAGCAACCTTCAGGCCATGGAAAGACCATTGGAATGTCCCCCACAGATGCCCTCATGGATGTAAACTAACGCTTGGTCAAATTCTTCCCTTTCTAAGAATCTAAGAAGTGTTCCATCTAGACCCCTCCTATACAAATCACCAGAGATAAGGGAATGGTGAGAGGCATTTTAGGTAAAGTTTCTACATTTAGAGCAGTTAAAGGTTCCAGGTATAATGCCATCATGAAGGTATGAGTAAATGGCACCATAACAGGATGACTCATGACCAACAAGGGTACAAATGACATGAATTTCTTGGGAGTCGTAGATAGGGTGATGTAGCTCTTCCACCGGGAATTCAAATTTGGATTCATGTTTCTCTAACTTAAGGAGTGAAGCAAGTGTATCCATAGCATCATCTGCTTAGTGTTCTACTCTATGGATTTGTTGAAACGTGAAAAAGGTGAAGTATCATTTCAAGGAATCAACCATTTGCTTAATAGGTACCAGTTTCTCATTTTTTGTTTGATATTCATAATTAGCTTGGTTGATTATAAGCTGTGAATCCTCATAGATGTGTAACTTTGTGATTCTCTATTCTATGGCCATCTTAAGTCCATTTGTTAAAGCTTCATACTCAGCAATGTTGTTTGTACATGGTAACAATAACTTGTAAGACTTAGGAATCATGTACCCATGAGGAGAAAGAAACAACACACCAGCTCCTGAACCATTTTTCATAAAGGATCCATCAAAGAACATATTCCATGTTCTTTCAATCATATACATGAGGTGCTCATCTGGAAAGTCAACTTGAATAGGTGCATTATCTTGTATTGGGAAATTAGCCAATTATTCTGTTATGGCTTGTCCTTTGATTGCCTTACGCTCAATTTACTGTATGTCAAACTCTGAAAGGATCATCATCCATTTAGCAAGTCTACCTATGAGGGCAGCCTTACCTAGCAAATACTTGAGTGGATCTATTTTTTCTATGAGGTGTATAGTGTGCACAAACATGTAATGTCACAAATTTTGGGAAGCAAATACATCTGCAAGGCAAGCTTTCTCAATGCTGGTGTAGTTAACCTCATATGAAACAAGAGTGCGGCTAATGTAGTATATTTCTCTTTCTTTCCCATGTTCATGAAGCACTAAATATCTATCTTGAAAGTAGCTAGGGAGATGATCAAATATCTCATCCTTAGGCACCTCAGAGAGGTTTTGACCCTTGGATATGTCATTTATTTTTACTTTTTTGAGTTTTGACACCGCCACACAGTGGTTTTTTCCATCAAAACTCCTATTCTTTTGATTTTCATTTCTTTTTATTTTGTGACTAAGGTAATTGATATCTGGCTCAGTCATGCTGGTAGCCAGTTCACTAGTGGAAGAGACTATAGGTTCAATAGAATTTAAGTAACAGACTATCTAATAATCATTTTGAAATGTTAAGTGCTCAGGTTCTTGATAGTGTTGGGACCAATCGATGAGGTCACGATGAACAAGAGGTAAGTCAATGAATGGTTCAATTTTGTAAATGTGAATGGTATTATCTCTGGTGACCGAAGAGTCAGAGTCCGTCAAGTATCCTTCTAAGCTACCCAAATCGGGATTCATCCTAACAAGTGAAGAATTATCCACTGAGGCAACATGTGGGTCCAAATACTCTAATCCTACATGTGACTTGTCTGCTACCTCAGGCTGAGAACTATAGGTGTGGATGATATCAACATCCATATCAATTGTGGAAGGCTCTAAGAAGGAGTCCCATTCATACTCATATGAACTTGTTTCTAAACTGCAACTAGGAGGTTTACACCATGAAGGTTTGGGACATTTTGATGTGGAAGTTCTAATGTCATCAAGGGTAACATCTTCTCTTTCCATCAAACGAACAAGATTCTTTTTTTTTGACATTCTCTGATAGGATTTTCTACATCTGATTCATCTTGTTCTAAAGTTGCAACTGTCTCATGAGTGATTGGACTATCTGAATCTCCCCAAAGGAGATTAGTGGAAGGAACCCAATTTTCACACATGTCTTGCTGATTTGTTAAATTAGGTATGTATTATGGTTCATCTTCACTATCTGACTTATCAAGGATAGGAGTAGTGTGCTTGTTGTGATTTGCAAATCCTAGGCCAACCATCTTCTTAGAATTGCATCCGAAAAGATCATGATCAAGAGGTTCAGCCCTAGCATCCAATCTGTGATTAAGAGGGCCATGACTGGGATAGACCATCTGTTTGACAAAAGTATACCCTCTTCCATAATCCTTAGGAGAGGGAGAGAAGTTCTCATTGTGCATGTATTTCTCTTCTCTATAAATCTAGTCTCTAACAAATGTCTCCTCTTTCTCATCTTGAATATGCACTGAGGACTCTATAAATGTGCCAAATAAAGTCATAGCTGAAGAGGAAGGCCTCATTAGTTATGAAGGCTTGCAATAAGACCTTGGAAAAACTGGCATTGTTGTGAGGGAGTTGAGTTGATACCGCCCGATGCCAAGATCTACTGACTTGATGTTGTCTTTATATTCAGCTAAGGTTGCATCGAAATCTTTTTCTTCTTTATTAAGGGGAACATGAGATCCTACTAAAATTGAGTTAACATATAAAGTGTTATCCCTAGGTATACAAATCTCTATTCCATTGTAAGGGAACTTAACACACTGATGATAGGTAGATGACACTGCTTGCGTATCATGAATCCACGATCTATCTAGCAAGATATTATACGCAAGGCGGCCAACATCAACTATTTAAAATAAAATATCTTTTTCAACAGGACCAATCCTAACAAGAAGGATGACCAACACCATGGAGCTTCTTTCCGCCTCATCATAGGCTTTGATGGTGATATTTTTCTTGGTATCTATGACTTGTTCAGAATAACCCAAATTTTTCAAAAGAATAAAGGAACAGATATTAAGCCCAACCTCCCCATCTATCAACACACACCTAACAGAGGTTTTGTGGATCATGACCTCAATATGGACAGAGAGATTGTGTGGGTGGATCAAAGCTTTATCATCATCCTCTGAAAAAGTAAGGTAATGAGGGCTAGCAATATGGTTAACCATGTTCTGGAATTGATCAACATCTAAGTTATTGGGGATGTTCACTGCACACAACACATCTTCAAGGACTTGTTTGTGTCTCGGGGACAACTCTAAGAGCTCAAAGATCAAAATCTAAGCTGGGGTTCTTTTCAACTGATTGACAAGATTATAGGTCGAATTAGGATTGACTGTTGGTTTTGAGGTGACATTCTTTGATGCCACTTGTTTTGGTTTATTTGATTGACTTGAACTGGGTCCTCTAATGACAATGGGACCTTGACTTTGTGTGACACCATTGATTGTTTGTGATGAAACTCTAGAGTTAGGACCCCTTAGCACCACAATGGGTTCTTCATCAAAGTTAGGAGGAGATTCCATGTATAGATCATAACCATAGGTATCTTTATCCCTGATCATATTGACATTTTCTTTGACAACTTCAAGCATGTTGACAACATTCTTTGTATCTGTGTAAGTGTAATTGATCTCAGCCTTGCCATCCTTAGCTTTAGAGGTTTCCCCCTTCTCATACTCGGGCAGATGTTCTTTGAATGCCTTATGATCAGAATTGGTGTTCAATCCATCTACCTTGAGTTTTCCATTGTCAAAGAGATCTTAGATAATATGTTTGATTTTCCAATAGTTTTCAATATCATGCCCAATGTCATTGTGAAACTTGAAAAAGGCTTTCTCATCCCACCAATGTGGCTTAACATCAAGTATATAATACTTTGCAGGATCTTGAGGATGCACAAGGTTGTTGGCAATAAGTATTTTCAATACCTCCTCATATGAATCACCAAGTTTTGAAAAATGACGTCTTTCTTTCTTAGGCCTATCTTGGTATCTTGGCTTGTTCTCTTGTTGATTAGATGTGTTGAGTTTCATGGCTTGAACAACACTAGACAAGTGGAGTATAGTTTGATCTTTGGGTTGGGAGGAGTTTACAACTCCATAATTGACCACTTGTTTGTTCCTACTCTTGTACGAGTTCTTTCCTTTATCCTTGTTAGGGTTGTTGTTATTTTGACCATATTTGTTGTTGTTGTTTCCATATTTGGTCAAAATTCCTTGTTCTTTCAAAACATCCTCAATCCTACATGTTGTTTCACCCATGGTGTCAAAGGAATCAAAAACCATCTTCCTAAATTCATACCACATTTCAGGAACCAAGTTGCTAACAAGGATGTCAATCTTTCCATTTTTAGAAATTGTCCTAGGGTAGCGAGAGCATTTTCATCTCCACCTTCACAAGAAAGTAACAAAGGATTCCCCTTGATTTTTCTTTAAGCTGCATAAGTCCAACATGGTGATAGATCTTGAAAGATTGTATGCAAAGTGTTGATCAAATCTATGGACAAGCTCTTTGAAAGTCTTAACGGGCAGAGTTATGTTGGTTAACCATTCTATTGCTTGACCCTTAAGACTCCTTGGGAATAATCTCATGAGGTACGAGTCATCTTGATGGAACTAAAAACTTGTGGTATAAAATTGGCGTACGTGATCATGTGGATATCCATTTCCATCATACTTGTCATATTGAGGGATCTCAACCTTTCTAGGGAAGTCTTTCATGTTAACACTTTTTTCAAAAGGATTAGGACAAATTGAATCAAGTGAGAATGAATTCTTGGGTTCCAACATCTTTTCCATCATGCTCTTAAGTTTTTTGATCTCTTCTTCTTGAGATGGACCTTGCTCCTTAATCTTCTTGTTCACATAAAAGTTGTAGGGGACTCTAGCACCCTTATTGATTAAACTCTTTGGGAACTTTTCTTTGTTTTTCACTAATTATATCTCCACATACTTCTTGAAGAGTGGTTCTTGTTGCATTTTCATGAAGTCTTGGGAGGTGAGGTCAAAACTCGAGCTACTACCCCCATATTGTGAACCATGGTGAGCATGTTGTGAAGGTTGTCTTGAGTTCCTAGGAGGTGTTAGTCTCCTATAATGATCATGTCTTGAAGCTCTTCTCCCTCTATGTCTAGGAGATCACTACGGTGTTCTCAAATGTCTTCCACTTCATGGATTCTTAGGAGGGGTGGATGGAGGAGAGTTGTTTCCACCACCAACAGACATGTTGAATTGATCATTAAGTTGTTGAGCCAAGAGTCTATCTTGCTCTTCCTAAAAGGATTTCCTTTCTATCTCCAACAAGGATTGTCTTTCCAACTCTAGGAGTCTAAATTTCTCTTCCTTTGTATCTTGTTTTTCTATGAAGGCTTTCTTTTAATGCTCAATCTTCTTAAGTCTTTCACTCGTGTATCTTGAAGATGTTTTGAGCGGTGAAATTGGTCTTGAATTTCTAAGCAAGTCATTGGTGTATGTTGCATTCACATGAGTTCCATAAGGTTCATCAGCTTGGTTATCATGTTGTGATTGTTCATCTTGATAGGCTTGCCTCTTACCTCTCTTAGACCTTTGGTGTGCAACTAGATATCTAGTTGAGATGAGGTGAGAGGAACTGCCAAATGGAATCATATCTCTATATCTTTCAAATATGTCATCAAGGTGTTTATCCATTTCTCCCCTGTCTCATTGAGTCATTATGTAACTCATATCCATATCCGAGCGAGAATATGCTAAGGGTGTACTCAACTCACTAAGGTTACTCTTGGAATCAAACCAAATTTCTGAGTTTTTCCTGGGTGTTTGATCAAATATGGGTTTTTTCCCCTTACATTTTTGGCAAGTTTGAACTAAGAGTGATTGGTTAAAGACTACTTGAGGTTGCTTTCCTTGATCTACCTGATATCTTGTTGTAACTAGCATGAAATAAAAGGTACTAGGTGATAGGATGACCCTAATAAACGTTTGTACCAAACCAGGATAGTAAAAGAACTCACTTGTTCAAAAGAGAGGTGATAAGGTAGAATTTTGCAAGAGGCATAAACCAACACTTCCATAGAGGTGCCCATTGAACGAGTGAATACCCTAACACATATGGATCAGGAGGATGATTTAACCAATTTATATTGATTGAATTTGAATTTGTATGGAAGTAAATGGACAAGAGACTACTAAAACTCTCCAAGTGTTTTATCAAAGGATCTAAAGGTTTATCTTCTCAACAAGGATAGTTTCTAGCTCACCAACTCCAAGCAATGTCACTTGTGAAACCAAAGAGTACTAGGTCAAGAGGTCAAAACACAAGAATCTAAAGTGTAAACAAGCTTCTAACAGTGGGGTAAGTGACCTAATCTGACCCAGATCGACCAAGGAAGACTGGAAATGACAGGATAGAAAATTGAGCAAGTTGACAGTTTGACACTTAAGAATCCAGATTTGTTGATCATTTTAATGTTTGCTTTGAATTTTTGGTTTTTGTTTTGATCTTTCACTCACGCAAGACACATCAAGGAGATTAGTTTGTTGTAAAAATGAACATTCACACCACAACCTAGGTAAGCTAGGGAAATATCTACTGAATACCCACTTGAACCAAAGTTTAGCCATGCCTACTCATAGAGGACAACTTAGAAGCTTGGAGGAATGGGCTCCTCCTTATAGTGCACTCACTTCTCAGGCACACCAAGCTTTGAATCCCAAGGGAATCACTTCCCAAAGGACTGTTGTCTCTACTAAGAGCCATGAAAATGTGGGACGTCTTAGTCGGCCTCTAACCTTCCACGCCAATAGATAGAGGGATTTTGGTCACTAAAACAAAGTTTTTAGTCAAGGCATCCTCTTAGGCGGCTATACATGTGGCAGATTAGCCCCATTAAGGAGGCCTCCTAGCCTACAAAAGTTACGTTCTGTAGGTTTTTACACACCATGAGCGTACTGAGGGAGATCTTCTATCAGCATAGAGAAATCCACACCTATTCAATGTGAGATTAATCACAATGACATCTTTTATATACCTGTTTGGAAGGGCTTGGCTTTAGCCTATTACTAGTTGGGCAATCCACTCTCACTAGCTCTGTTAAATCTCTCGGGATGTAGCCACGCTGAAAGAATTATATGAATTTCTCTTACAACCAAGATCCATAAAGGTGAGGGGAGATGATACATTCATATAATTCTTAGGATTAGAATGTAAAAAGACACTTCAGACACATAAGAAGATGATAACAATGTTTCTCAATTTTTGATCATCCCAAAAGGGCGATAGCATAATTTCCTGATATTATTGCCATCCCGAAAACATCATATATAAGTTCATTTTAAAAATTCTTGCATGTGCAGTCCTATTTCAATAAAATAAAACAAAATGCAAGCACAATGTTTAGCATTCTATCGATCAAGGCAACATGCAAGATGATTCATTAGTAGCATGTATTTTTTAATCTTCTTTTTAAACATCCTGCAAACCATCGTTAGGCTGTAATCAACAAGATAAGTTAAAGAACAACAAAGTCCAAAACTTGTAAGCATTATAAAAATTAAAAAATCATAAATCTGATTGCATATTCAGAAAGCAGATAAAAAATCACGCACTTTCATAAAAATTGCACTAAAAACTGTTATAGTATGAGCCCGTATGAGGCTTTTGAAGCTGCAAAATAGATGATTAGATAGGTATAGTGATCAAAACCTGCAATTTATGATAAATATAGAAACAAAAACAAAAACATAACTCCAACCCAGTAATCTTCAGGAAATTCTACCTAAAATCAAAACAAATTGCACTCAATTTGGACCTAATATGAGCAAGATATGATCATTTGAAGTTAGACTATCAAACCAAAAACCTCAATGGTGAAGGCTAAGACTTTTCAAACCTTGCTGACGTCAGTAGACTATGACATCAAAATTGATGGGTTGGGGGCCATCATAGAAAGCCCAGATTTGGATGGTCATAGGGCCGTCAAATTTAACACTGTAACAATATTTGATTTTTAATTTTTAAATTTTTTTTTTCAGATTTTTTTTTGAAAATCTACCTCGGGTTGTGTGCAAAGAAATTTGAAATCTACATCGATTTCTATGTAATGGGTTGTACATCCTTCTTGGGCAAAATAAATTTGCCAGAGATTTGACTTTCACTGGATATGGGCGAGTTTATACTCATTTTCAACCGAAATAACGTTCTAGATGTTCAAAGACACAGAGAGAATAATAGAAAGAAGAGAAAAGAAATTTTTGAGTTTGATGACAGAAATGGATGTTTTTCCCCATGGTGGGCACAAAAAATGTGTGCTAAAATGTTGACACACTTCTATGAGTCATTATATCCAAGATTTCTCAAGAATGAGGTCTCAAATGGTGACTCATAGCTCCCTATTCATGGAGTGCAAGAGTTTGTGATGAAGGTCCTCAGTTTAGACCTAGTCTATGCCCATGCAAGTACACCATGAAATGAGAGATTCAAAGAGGAAGAGAAAGAATGCCTGTCTCCATGATCATCAAATATGCATTGCAAATAAAAAACTATTCTATATGATAACAATGCATGAAAGCAAACTAATCTATATGATAACAATGCATGAAAGGAAATATGCAAACTAATCTATGAAAGAAATATGAAAGATTAATCTATTGAAAGGAAATATGAATCTAAATTAACATGAATCTACTCTAAATGGATTACCATGGATGCATGAGAGAAGAAGACAAGAAGAGAAGTTGCATGGTTCCAGCTCAAATGCTCAAACTCTCCTCCAAAATTGCTCTCGAAACTTGCAGCATAACAATAACATGAAAACTTGATCTTGATATCCCTAAATGAGAAGGAGAGGGCTCCTTATAAAGAAAAGTGTGGAGAGGAATGCATCCTCAAGAGAAATGTGGGTTAAATCCCTTAAAAGGAAAGTAGGAGGAAAAAAGCTCACCACTAAGGAATATGTGTAGAGAAAAAGTAGTTTTATTTATTTTTATTTGATTTATTTCCTTTTTTCATCAAAAAGAGAGCTTTAAGTGGGGATTTAATTTATTTAATTAAAAGAGGGATTTTCTTTCAATTAAATAAGATTATTTTATTTAATTAAAAGGGATTTTCTTTTATTTTAATAAGATAGGATTATTTAATTAAAAGAGAGATTTTCTTTTAATTAAATAATAATATTTTATTTAATTAAAAGGGATGTTTTCTTTTAATTAAATAAGATTATGGATGAAATGATCAAACCTTAGGAAATATTGAAATAATTGAATTAATTACAATTTGATCAAGGAAATTGATTTGAATTGAAAATGTTGCAAAATATTGATTCAAGAATTTGATAAATTGATTCTGTCATTTGATAAATTGAAGAATGGGGGCCCATAGTCTAGGCAACCATTTTAGGGTGCATACAAGTATAATCTAAAGACAATGCTAATGATGACATTAATATGAATTTAACTCCAAAATTATTTTCATATTCACCATACCAAGACTACATATCTAAATAAAAAGTCATACAATTATACATACCCAAATTTTAGTACTTACATACATACGTATAATTGTATGAATTTTTGGCGAGATCGAATCCATACCTAGTTCCAGGTCCCAGCATCTAAGGCATGGGTAGCATCTTATATAGTGGATCCAGTTGCCTATAGATAAGTAAGGGCCAGTCAAAGAAGCAGTAGCAGCCCCCCCTCTCCAGCTAGAATAGTTTAGTTGTGGAGGGTTTTTTTACATTCCAGTCTCTAGATTGAGACCCACCATCAGTTTCTCCATAAACTTAGCTAGCCTACTATTATCAAGGGGAACCAGTCACCTATAGAAATGGTAGGGAAAGACCTATTACGTCTATAATAGAGACATAGGTAGTTTACTGAGCCTTTATAATAGTAGGGCAAAGACTAGGCAGAACTCCCAAGTTGTTTACTCTGTAGATATAGAACGAGAAGATTCCCTTCGAAAGTTCTCACTTCTAAAGCTTAGAATTATCGCCCTTTCTTCCTTAGTGACAGAGAACGAGGTCGAAAGCTCCACAGTATATTATAGATGTAATATGATTGGTTCTATCATTATGCATCACTCTTCGATACTCAGATCAATTTTGTTTTCTAAAGCAGGGCGGGCTCGCTATTTGTTTATTCGCTATGTATAGCCCTACTATTCTAAGGCAAAATTTCCCCACTATTCTACACAAGATGCCGGTAGCAAAACAAGCCTATAAAGAGTAGGGGCGGGGGTTGCCGCTACCTTAGAATAGTAGGGGCAACTAGAATCCCCACGGGCCCATAGAATAGTAGGGCCCATAGAATAGTAGGGTTAATTACTATGGGTGGGAGGGAAACTATAGTTCCAACCCCACACCCTAGAGAATTGTAGGGCATTAATCTGTTCATAACTTAGTTATATACGGATTAATGCCCTATCAATTCTCTAACTTGGAGAACAACATGGAAGCAATAACACAGAAAGGGAGAGAAGAACCAAGAGGACTTTATATTATATCATCAAACTCATTACATGTTGGGCTGTAAGGCCTTCCCAATTTTGGCCATATACATTTAGATGTTTACAGAATAATCCTGATACATTCAAGGTCACAGACCTACGATCTAAATCTGCTAACCATTAATCTTCCATCTCCTAAATTGAACTCCTAAATCTAAGAATAGAAAACCAAATATATACAAGAGTCCACCAAAGAGGTCGGCACTTAGATTCTACAGATAAAACATAGGGAACAAAAAGACCCAGATTTAGGTCTACACACATCCCAATGAGAAATCCCACATTAATTACGCTATGGAAATTAGATGTAGAAGTCAGTGAGAATATCCAAATTCTGTTAGGAATGAGGTGTCTCAACCTTGTATATTTCCTTACATTTGATATTATTTGTTTTCTAGTTAATTGTTTGCAAATAATGTATTTAAGTTTGATATTTGTTCTGTCATTTAGTTGAGTGTACATGTTGTCTTTTCACTCCACTTGGAAGATGATAAGGATGATCAAAGTTGGTCTAGGTGAATCTAGGCATCCCATTCTATGGTAGAGGTTATTTGCCAAATGTCGGCACTTTGGACATTGTGTAAGGTAATCATGACTGAAACGGTTATGATGGATTCCTATGATGGTCATTAATATTTGTAAGAGCTAATTGTGAAAGATTCGATGATGGGTGAAGACATGCAAGACATGTGGAAAATGATCATGTTGAGTATTGTACACTCTTCTGCAATGCGTGGGGTTCGGGGAATAGCAAACCATAATATGGTTATCTTTGGAAGTTGCCCTAAAATGGGAAGCGCATGATATAAGCATTTCTAGGGTTGCAAATCACAGAGTGAAGTTAGTGTATTGTTGTAATGTTCTTATGCTGCTAGATTTGTCTTCAAGTGTCAATTATCTCCTGAAAGAACTTGCATTGCAAGTGTATTGTAAACAACAATAGTTTTGATTAATACATTGTGCAGGTTTTGGAGTGCTGGGGTTTTTTTACCGAAAGGTTTTCCCGAGGGTAAATCATTGTGTCATTCTCATTTTTCTATGTATGCATGTTATTGTATTATCATTTTGTAATTGATAAGGGTTAAATCTGAATTTGCACGATCCTCTTCTCTGGAGTTTAGCTTAGGGAACTAGTTTCCACACACTTAGTTTCCTTTTAAATTCAAAATACCAACTCGGTAAGAAGCCGACTGAGCAACAGGAAGAACTCGGTGAAAACCAACCGAGCAACAACAACAACTCGGTGAAAGAAATCGTCGAGCGGTCAACATACACCAAGACCCCATCGGTAAAGAAAGACAAAACAAGTAATCGAGCAACAATAGTTACCGAGTACTTTACCG
>MU224017.1:1597188-1615816 GCA_018584345.1 Thuja plicata
ATGGCTTAAAACAAGCCCCTAGGGTTTTGTATTCTAGGCTGGACAAACATCTGCTCGCTAATGGCTTTGTTCATGGTAGTGTAGATAGCACACTCTACACTAAAGTAGTAAATGGTGAAATTCTTGCCGTTGAAATTAATGTGGATGATTTTATATTTGGGTCTACTAATGACAGTTTGTCCAAGCAGTTTTCTGATATCATGGAGTCTAAATTTGAAATGTTCTTATTAGCAGAACTTATGTTTTTTGGGTTTGCAAATATCTCAAATTTCCAATGGTTTATTTCACGAACAATATATGTAAAGGAAATGCTGTAAAAATTCAATATGGCTAATTGTAAACCAGTGGAAACTCCCATGGAAACTAGCTGTAAACTGGTCAAGAATGATGATTCTCCTGATGTCAGTAAAATAGAGTATAGGTCTATGATTGGCAGGTTGCTTTATTTAACAGCTTCTAGACCAGATCTTAAGCAGACTGTTTTTATGGTATCTCGGTACCAATCTTCTCTAAATTAGTCTCATCCTGTTGTAGATAAATGAATCTTCAAACACATCCAAGATTAAGTCAGTTTGCTTATACAGGTTAAGTGAAAGGATTTGTATCTTATCCTGACACATGCTGGCGGATCCATGTACAACATTAATCATTGAGATTTTATTTGCTTCTGATCCGTTGTGCATACTTGCTTCATGCGTCACTTCAGTCTGATTGTACTATTTTTTGATGATGGTATACTAATCCTCTGCTATTACATATCTTGATAAGGTTCTTCAGAGAGGGTATATGAGATTGATATAGGTTCTCTTCCAGATTATAGATTTGATTCATGATTCTTGAGTTTTTATACCGGGCATATTCATGTTTCTTTATTCCTGATTCTGGAGTTTGATTCTACTACATGAGTTGAGTTTCCTACAGGGTATTTACAATTGATAATACTGCTCTACAGTGATACAAGTCAAGTATGGTACTTGATATGTTGAGTCTTGATGTATACAGGCTGAGATTTGGTATTTGGTGATTTGGTTAATTATTGTGATGTTTTAGCCACAATATTTCTTGCTTTAGCTATGATATTAGAAGTTTTTCCCTTGCATGACTCTGATTTGTTCTAGTGGTGGATATATCTCACATTTTTTATTTTTTACTCAAGCTCATGACAAACTTTTGGTCATGTCTTCAATATCCATGAAATTGATCAAATCTGGTTTTTGACATACTTTGATCTATCCTACATCATGAAGGGGTTACTTGGCATCGTTGAATGTTCTTGATAACTTCAACATATTCAACTTTAATAGTTGACTTGATTGAATGATATTTGCAGTGTGGCAGTTTTAACATATAGATTGCAATGATTCTTATGGCAGAGATTGATTTTATTTGGCATATAAATCTGAATGATAGGTTGGTCTACAGGTTCTTCTCTTCAGTATTTTTTGATGATTTTGTTGAGCATTCTCAGTCATCTTTACCAAGCATTATTGATTTTGACCTTTTGAGACAGGATGATTTTGTTCTTTGTTCTTATATATCTGCACAGTGTTGGTTGAACAATGTTTTGGTTAACAGGATGTGATTGTATTTCAATTGCTATCATTAGATTATGCATTCTTTGTTCAAGATTAAATTCTGGATGGTGGTATATTTTCTGTGATGTGAATTTTTTTTTATCACACTGGTATACAGTGGCATGTCTGCTGGTATAAGATATTAATGATACAAATGGTCCCTCATTTTCTGTTAAAGTAGTTTATTGATTATGGGGGAGAACCTCTTTGCTCAGTGGTATTTGTATCCAGGGGTTTCTGTGTTGTTTTTGGTATTCTTTGTTACTAGTAGTTTCCACATGATATCTGATCCTCCATCTTTGTCCTTGATGGAAAAAAAAGGAGGGGGAGGGGGAGAATTGGAACATATCTTGGTAATATTGCTTTTCAGGGTAAATGATATTGGTTTTCAGCTATTATCTTGACACCTCATGACAGATTGGTATTGGATTTGACCTTAGGCACTTTCTACATGGTACATTTCTACATTGATACATGGATATTTCTGCAGTAGCACTGGCATTGGCATACATGATTTTTGGTATTTATCTTGGCATTGACAATAATGGTATTACTTGGCAAGATTCTGGTAGAGGTATTTGGTTTTTGGTTTTGACAACATTTTGCATTTGGCACTACAACATTGGTATTGGTACTTCACTTTTTGGCATTGGCATATTTGATATTTCATATATAGGCTATTGTTATGCAATTAGTTTATTTCAATTATGTGTGATAACACGAGTGCTATTCAGTTAAGCAAACAGCCTGTTCTACATTCAAGAATAAAGCATATTGCCATAAAGCTGCACTTTCTCAGGGGTAAAGTTCTTGCTAATGAGTTTCACTTAGTCTATGTTCCTACTCATGCTCAAGTGGCTGATATCTTCACCAAAGCTTTGCCCCGAGAAATTTTTGAACGGTTTCGCACCCGATTGGGAGTTGTTTCTCAATCCTTGTTGCATTGATTCTTTCTATTTTGGGGGAGTCTGGGAGAGGTTACTTCTTCCTCTTCACAATCTATTTTTTTTAGCAGTCTTGTGTGTCCTTGATGCAAAATGGGGGAGATATATGGTTATCAGAGTTTCATTTTGAGTTTCATTTTCAACGTTTCAGTCATGGTTATTAGATTTTCAGTCATGGTTATCAGATTTTCATTCTTGGTTATTTCATGCAGCGTTTCATTCAGGGTTTCCTATTCCGGGTTTCATGCCGATATTTCAATTTCAAGTTTCATGCAGGTTTCCTGCAGTGCAGATTATTCAGATATTTCAGTATGTTTTTAGTTTGGTCAGTTGTTCAGATTTCTTATTCTGATGTTCATTGATTATCATTCTGGTATTCAGGTATTTCAGTGATGCATAATTGTTTTGCTTCAAGGACAAATGCGGGAGATTGTTGGTCTTTTGTCCTTGATGCCTTGACTCTAGCTGGCAGTGCTAAGTGTAGTGTACCATGCGGATAATCGTGGGTTGTATTTGAGTTATGGTTGTGTTTTTTTGAGGTTGGTTGTCAACACTTGACAATGATGTAACCACGTGTCTTTTTACTGTGGTGGACGTGAATCATTCTTCATTATTGTTAATTTATGTTTCTCATTATTGTATTTGGACTTTATGTTTAGCATATTATTGTTTGCTCTTACCCTAGCTGAGGGCGCCGCCATGATTCTTTTAGTGCTGATTTGATGGCTCTCTGTATCATTTGTGATTGTGGGTTTTTATTATGTCATTTCGCTTCATGAGAAGAACAGGTTCATATCATTTTTGTGGTATCTTGTAAGGTATCTGAGAACTGGTGAAGATTTATGTGCTCTAACATTTGGTATTATGAACTGTGACATTTTTTTTTGTCTTCTCATCAAATGTTGATACATTATATTTGTTTGCTGTGTTCTGGCACTCTCCGAGCATGATGCACTCAGTGGTCACTCACAGGCAGTGGTTGAGGGTTCTCAGTCAAATT
The DNA here is from genome assembly GCA_018584345.1 of Thuja plicata. Taxonomy (NCBI): domain Eukaryota; kingdom Viridiplantae; phylum Streptophyta; class Pinopsida; order Cupressales; family Cupressaceae; genus Thuja; species Thuja plicata. The sequence goes on from MU224017.1 coordinate 1,600,707, forward strand.
TCACGGTATGCATTTTTCAGTCAAGTTTGAGGGTGGACAAGGTATGCATCTTAAGTCTTGAGTCTGAAATCTCCAGTGCATTTTATTGAAAGAAATTGGAAGCACTGTGTCCTTTGTTCAATGTTATGTCGACTGTGAGAGTTATGTTTGTTCTAAAGACTTTGGTATTTGGTGGTCTTTTTGAGTTTATAAACTCGACTCTTCATAAGCGTGCAGTTTGGAATCTGAAAATGGAGTTTCATGGCTTTAGTCATTTAAGTTTTGTTTGTGAACTTGGTGTGTAAGATTCACGTCGATTTCTAAAGAATTCTATGCAATTTAATTGTACACCAAAATGAGTTATTCAGTTGGATAGTCTGTTTGTGAGATAGATTTCATGGAAAAGTTTTTATGCATTCGTACAACATATTCAGTTGGTAATATGAATAGTTATATGCAAACTATTTCTATTATCAGTTTGAGTATCAGTTGGAATAATATTTTTAGTTTCAGTTGGAAAACAGTTGATTTTGGGTAATACTATGGAAAGTTCAGTTAATCTCTCTCAGGAAAAGATATTTGTCTTCAAAACAGTTGATTTTGGGTAATGCTATGGAAAGTTCAGTTTGGATTCAGTTAAACAATTGCACAGTTGTAACTAATATTGGTTCCTTGAATGTAAAATTTCTACAATACATCCCTATATAAGAGAGTATATGTGTGGAGCACAAGGTTGGAACAGATATGCATATATATTTCCTTGTATATGGAGTATTTTGCATAAGATTAAGAGCAGTAATTTTATGATTACTTATATATATAGATGTATGAGTTGATAGCATACAGTTATGTATATATGTAAGTCTGTTAAATCAAAAGCATTGTAAGAAAGGAAAGGGTTGTAGCCCTTGCAGTTGAAGCTGCAGAAATGTTGTAAGGAGTTGGTGCTCATAAATAATAGGTATTTCATTTGGAGTGGTTTTTTTATCCTATGACGAAAACCAATTCGATTTTTGAGGGTTTTTCCACTCGGCATAAATCTCTGGTGTTGTCTCTTTTTGTAAGTTGTTTTTTTGCTCAGGTATCTTGTATCTAATTCCATATATGTGTATACAGTTGATTCTGTGATTTACAGTTCCTTTCATGTCTGCTCAAAATTGTTTAAAATGCTTCAATTCTTCTCTATTCTGATTCACCCCCCCTCTCAGAATAGCATCCACTTCCAACAAAATCTAGACTCCTTCGGCCAGACATGATTTCCAAGAGCGTAATACCAAAACTGTAAACATCAACCTTCTGTGTGATGGGAAGACCGGAAATCCACTCTGGAGCCAAAATAGCCTGTGAGACCTTGTTCGATGTGTTGAACGACAAAAGAGACGTGCCCTCTGCATCAAAGAGTTCCAGCTCACCTTCTTTTGAGAGCTTCAGAACTCCAGCCTTGTTTTTCGCCAGGCTCTCCCTGTTTGCCACCCAAACGATGATTTTCTCCGATATGTTCGCATACCAGATGCCCACATACCAGTTATTGCTTCCATTTGGGCTGAAAAATCCCAGTTCAAACGTTCCGTTTTTTGAAATTATAGTCTGATTTCCACTAAGCGAGGAGCCCAAGGAGAGAGAATATCTTTTAGCAGTAGATAACCCATCACAGTTGCAAATTATAAATGCTGGAAGACCTTTCTTGCCCATTTCCGTATTAATTGTTTCATCATATTTAATGAGTTGATCGGATTATATAGTAGAATCAGCGCTAAAACTCCGAAATTAGTCATAGTTTCTTCTGAAACTGTTGTGTTTCAGGAATGCACCGTGTCTACTTTGCAATTATCATTTCAAAGACAATTGTGAATAGTCATCGTTGCCTGATGATGAACCTTTCGGAGAGAGACAAACGAGGTAAGGATGACCAGAAAGTTCTTTCCAGTGCTAAAATTAAACATAAAAGTTTACAAAAACACAATTCATTCACATTGGAAATATAAATAAATTAGTGTATATAATATTTACTGATATTTTATTTGAGGTGTATACGTATTTTATATTTGATTAAAATCTATCTATCCTACTCTATATATTATATTTAAAATATATAATATAAATAGTTTAAATATAATAATATGTTTGACAATAATAATATATTAATCTCAAAATGATACTATCATATTATATTATTTGTAACATGTTATACTATTATTTCTATTTTATTATAGTGTTGTATTATATTATAATATGAATATTAATATTTGATATTACATATAATGATATCAACAAAAAAAAGTGTAATCTTCAAAGAAAAAATCAAGTTTTCATGTCATAATCAAAATGAAGAAGTAAATATAATACAGTCTAGAAGGTTCAAAAATGGCATGTGACCTTTCTAATGATCATATTTTTAAATATAATACATATCATAATTCAAAATTTTAATGAAGTCTACCATCTTTATTGATTGATTAATGACTACAAGACTAAGGTGGTACTAGCCTTTATGACGTTACTTCATGCATGTATATTCCTAGCGAGGCTACAGATTTCACAAATTTCTCTAGGCAACACACAAATGTTTCAAATAGGCATATTAATCTAAGGGGGATATCAAGTATGCAACTTGATGTAGTTAGAGCTCCTTGTTGGTAGTCTCTCTTACTAATGTTATTTTTCTAGATGATTACATCATTTTTAAAATAATAATAGAGCCATTTATGAGATTATTCCATCTATTGAATGGATCAAGATTTCATTCACTTTAAAATGGGAAGGAGATGCTTAGTAAATTTTTTAAGGGGATTAACATTGTTTTATCTTTCATCTCTTTCGGCAAGACTCTTACAATACTCTCTTAGATCCATCCATCGCAACTATCTCATAGACTCTTCTCTAACAAATATTTTTGAGATAGAGTAATAAAGGTGTGCAGTTTGTATCTTTGGTTGATGATAGATTGAACACATATAAATATTTTACCTAAAGACAAGAATCTTCAGGTGAACTTGAGTTGATGGCTCGAATGATCCAATTAGCTAGGAAAAAGAAGCATGACAAATCATTCTTTGTAAAATCCTTTTTTTTGGTCGAAACCTATCTTGCATAGAATTAGTTTCCAAAAGTACCACCATTGGAAGTTCCTCATATTATTAATATTTATAATTTACTTGTATTTATTAGTAATTTTCACTAGGCTTCTTATTTCTCACATTTTAGTCTATGAAAAGCTATGATTTGTGCTACAACTATAGAGAATGTGAACCTAAGCTATATGGTAATATGTAATGCCCTCATTCCAAATAAATATTTAAACAAAGTGGTTGAATATTATTAAAGGATGAGTTGCTCTCTCAACTTTTCAAAATCTATTTCCATAATTCTGAATATAGAGATTTCAAGGTTGAATGACAAGTGCATAAAACCCAAGAATTTATTTGTATACAAGAGGTTAAAACTATATAGAACCAATTCATCCATGTGAGGAGAAAATGAAACAAAATTATGACAACCTAATCAGAAAATACTAACAAGGTAGGGGTAGTACTAGCAATAGAGGAGGAAACAAGCTACCCTTATTTCGAGTAAATTAAATGTTATATTTCTATCTCTTACATTGCTAAATCTGGTGACATGTTTATAAAGGAGAATATAGTTATGATGAGTTCCTAGTGATTTGTGTTGGATGGTGTTCTAAATTTAGGGAATTTTCTGGAGGGGGATTGCTTAGAATCTATATGTAGAACCATTAATATAATTCACCCATTAAAGGCTTAAATATCGGTAATTTATCTATATTTAAGTTTAAAAAATCCCTTCCCATGTGACCATTTAATTATCCTTATGAGTAAAATGTATGTCATATGTAAAGATACATATTATAAAATGTTTAGTGCATGAATTTATCCCAATGTTATTAATGCAGTCCTCTATATCACTACTCACATGGAACATGAACCCTAAGAGAAAAACTAACAAAAAATTTACTAAAAATTTGTACTCCTTGTTACATATTATAATGCTTTATCAATGGATGTATCCAGTATTCCTTCATAATTATTGAATAGGTTGTTTGAGCATGTGAACTAGGAACTTATAATCAAGGGGGGTCAACCTTAACTACTATTATGAATTAGGAAGGAGAACAATCAATAAGGCTTGAATAGGGTCAACCATTTCATGGGTATTGTTGGTACTTCATTACTATGAAAGGTTGATTAGAAGATAATGATTGACTATTGCAAGATAGAATAGAAAACAAGTAAAATTGACAAGTTTTAGAATATATAAATTGACAAACATCAACCAGTAACCTATAGTTACCTAGAATAGTAACCAGACAATAGTATACACCTTTGATTTTAGTTTGGAGTTTTTTTGTAGGGAACAAATCACCCGAGGAATTTTTTTCATTGGAACAGACTACCTGATGCATTGTATACCTTGTAGTTTTGTCTGAATCTGGTTGTAGTCTTCCCATCAGGGCTTGGAATTTCCATAATAAGTTTGAATGCATATTCCACCAATACCTACACACATTAAAATGGGGAACATATTGATGACATTAAGTTTTTCCATTAGTATTGCAACGGAAAAACATAGAAGAGATCATTGGTATAGGCATACTCGACAGACAACATACTACCTTACTCGATGAGATGACAATGCTTGTCATGAAAATGCTAAGTATAAAGTTACCCGACAAACACTGACAAGTGTTGAACCGATGACAAAACATAAAGGAAATCACCGACGGATCCAAAATCACTAAACTGATGAAGCAACAAAAGGGACACCGATAGAGAAGAAGCCCGATAGAGCAAAGAATGAAAGAAAGTCGATAGACTGACAGATCAGCCCGAGCATCAAAACCGACAGTCAGTTACAGAACCTGCAAGTAGTGGATTTGACTTTCCACATCAGATAAAAAATTATAATTCTATTTATAGAGTTTTAATTTGTTTTAAATAATTACTTGAGGGTCAAGCAAGTATATTGTAATTGTTTTAAAGTATCCTAACAGATCTAAAACATAACTAACTAAAGATGAAGGTCAAGTTGGAAACCTTGGATCTAGAGTTAACGTGTAAAGCGTGAATCAAGAATGGGCCTAGAAACTAGAATATATAGATGTTCAATCATTTGTGATAGTAAGAGTTGAGAAATTATTCTAGCCACGAAGAGAATCTAAGTAATAGAATTGAATTCATTCAAAGTTTAGAAATAGATCATATCAGTTGTCAAGAACATAGACAAGGCTACCGATGAGCAGAGACAAGGTATCATTCAATCGCTCAAGGTGATTACATATACATTGTAAGCTTTATAGGATCTTTTATCAACAATTAGAGATTGCATATACTATCATATCAACATTTATAATGTAGTTGCACTCTAACAAGTGCATAACATCAGAAGTCCTCTTATAGAAGGTGGACTTAACAGTTCTTGAAAAATCTCTTAACAAAGTGCACACTTAACAGTGTTGCTAAAGCTTCAAATGAAGTAGATCCTAACAGGTCTCCACTCTAATACTCCCCCAGGGTAGATCACCAGAAGTGATCAAATTGTAAGCCTTAACCAGCTCCCTTCTTATCTGTAGATAGTGAAGTTTTGTGGGTGACATCCCCACCATAGTTTTTACTTCCTAACAGGAGTTTTCCGCGATATCATATCTTGTGTTATGTGTTATTTGATTTCATGTATATTTCTTGAATGTTTACACATGCAAATAACTTATGTTATGATATAAAGAAAGATAGATAGGTGAATATACAAATCTGATGATGCAAAGGTTAATGGGCTAATCACATAAAAGTTTTAGAGGTACTGATTCACCCCTCCCCTCTCAGTACATCATTCTAGTAATTCCAACAATTGGTATCAAAGCTAAGTCTCTTTCTTGAAAAGCTTAAAGACTTAAGAGAAATGATCAAGACAAGAGAAAAGTATAGACTGGACAAGACTATTGAAAATGAGAAGTTACAAATTCAGATTTACTATGAGCAGTACAAAGAGGCGAGAGTAAGCGTGAGAAAGTTGCTTGATGAAAGAAAGATTATGAAATCTAGGCTAAATGAAAAATATTATCAAGAAGAGGAGATCCCAGATTACTTCAACTCAGCTGAATCAAAAACAAGCAAAGTATCAGACACATTAGTAGAATAAATCACAAGTCTACAAGAGGTCAATCTACATCTGACAGAGAAAATTAAGATGATGCAAATCGGTCAAGAGACTCAGATGGTAAAAATGATTGATGTCATGAATGATTCAAGAAAAGATGAATCAGAGAGAACATTGGCTATTGATGATAGGAAGAAAATCACAAAGAACCTACAAGAAAAAGAATAAGAGATTCAAAGACTTACTGATCACCACCATGAGATTACCAATCAGATTATTCTTATGAGTTAAGAGGCAAACAGATTAAATAGTGAACTCATTGAAAGAATATAGATCATTGGTGAGCTAAGAGAAAAGAATGAAAATCTAAAGCATGAATTCAGAATTCAGAATCAACACAATCAATTAATCAAGAAAGATGAAGATAGCAATAAAAGAATGGATATTTTCTTGATGGACAAAGAAGAGTCAACAACTACATAGGTCTAGGGTACACTAACAATGGAGAATCATATAATCAATCAGATCAAAGGAATGCTTTTACAATTCCAAGAACCAAGAAGTTGTCATGCAATCACTGTGGAAAACTAGGCCACACCTCAAACATTTGCAGAAACAAAATGAAAGGTATTCCTCAATCACAATCTACTTTCATTGGTAATTGTTATAAATTTCACAAGAAAGAACACAAGGAACATGAATGCAGATCCAAGGTGACAAATCCAAAGAAGGAAACCTACATGGACAAGTACTGTCCTACCTGCAAAATAAATGGACATACACATCAGGAGTGCTAGAAAAAGAATAAGAAAGCATGGACACCAAAAGATCCTGATAATGACCATAAACTGACAAGAATCAGTAACTCATATGTTTGGGACTATGTTTGGGACTATAACACATGGGTAAATTGCATAGCATGTGGAAGGTATGGTCATATTGCTGCCAACTGTATGAGAAATGGACTAGAAGACCAAGAGGATGGACCAATCTAGGTATGGTATGTTTACATTTTCATAAGGTTGGACATGTGATAAAATATTGCAAAGACCTATTGACAAAAACAAGCACTTATCCCAATGGAAACACCATTGACAAAATCAAGAAGACAAGAAACAAGATGTGGAGAAAAGCTACAAACACTGAAGGTGCTAGAACAAGCAATGCAAATGATGATACACCATCCAATGGATTTGGTGGCATCACTATTCTCAACTAAGTTGCACAAGTAAGTATGGAACTGCATTATGACAAGTTTTATTATGCATCGGTTCCATTACACATTGATCATATTGAAAAAATTAGTATTATTGAAGATGCACTATATTGTTACTTGTAATATTATTGAAAAAAAATTCCATGAGTTAATGGGTACCAATAAGCATCTATGAACACACATAGTAAAGTTGACACTACTTACCAAAATGTATCAGGCATTACACAAAATCCAAGTCGCTAAGTGTAACCGACATACATCGGTGATCTTTGAGCTGACAGAGGTTGTCGTCACCATCTGACCAACAATCATCAGTGAAATCACCAAAGCTGCTAGCAACCCCAAAAATTTGTGCCTACATCATCAATTTTATTTATGCCTCAACTGACAAACTTAGTCTTTATACACCGACGATTTGTTGAGCATTATTGATAACTTAGGGCACAAAAGGTTATAAAAGTGCAATGCAAAAAGATCATTTTGCACCCACGATTTTTGAGCAATGAAGCAGAGCTAAGAAAAGTGATTGAGGAACAGAGTGAACTACCACCTTAGCAAGATCAACATGACTCAATAAATTCATGAGTGATCACAGAGATTTAGTAAGTACCTACAGTCACCGACCACACTATGTTTAGTCTAGAGAAAGCCCTAAATTTCAAAATATGATGGCATCTACTTCAAGAACAAAAAAATTGAAAGAGGATAAGAAGAAAATGATTAATCTTATTAGAAATAGTACATGTGTTGAACCTAAATACAAGATACACCCAGAAATTGAATCACAACCCGATGATTCTGGAGCATTCTCCAGAATCCCACCTAAAGTTTTTCTAGTAGAGGGCGTAAGGTCATATATACATTGCAAGATCTCAAAAATTGGAGATCTATACCTAGATAAGTCCTATAAGGCACTATATAATGACACTAGAAACCTAAAATATGAGCACAAGCATCTAGACATGAAAGGTCTGACAAATGCATTACACTTTCCTAGGGTTTTTAAGTCTGACTAGATACATATAGTTCTTAGTAGAATGCATAACTAGAAATTGTGGCTTGATGAGCCTAAATGAATAACAAAAGATGTTATTCATGCAATTACTGGATATCCCACAACCGACAAGCCAAAAGCTCACAAGCACCCATCCAGAAAGGAAGTAGAAAATTTAACAGGTGCAAAATCAGACAATAGAGGTCTCAAGGTTAACACCATCACCGACGAGGAACTTAAGTTTGGTGCATGTGTGGTAGGATATAAAATATTTTAGGCCAACAGAATGAAGAGCATAGCAAGCATTGGTATGAGCATAGCCTACAAAATCATCAAAGAAGGAAAGAAGATGGTCTTTCAGAAATATAGTTAAATCAACTTGTGGAGAACATGCACACTATAAGGTCATCAAGGACAAACACTTGTAAGTTTGGTTCTCTTATTATGTGCATATTCTTTTACTTTGAAGAATAGTTTCCTTCCATAGGCAAAGTAGTATGGGACATAAGAAAACCAATCACCATACAGATATGTGAGCACATAGAATAATTAGGTACATAATTTGATGACTTAATGAATAAATACTTCAAAGGATTTAAGGAAAATATGCAAGAAAGAACAAGGATAACAGAGAGTTTGATAGAAGAACACAAGGATGATATATGTTTTATGGTAGATACTAATTTTATTGATATCGAACCAGTAGTACCTAGAAATTTTTTCCTATCACCACTAGATTATGAAATCCAAACAAGACAAGCTATAAAATGCATCAAGGCACTATTGAATGAACCATTGAACAACAAGCAAACAAGATTTGGCACTTATGAAGAAGCCAAACAAAAAATCAAGTCAGATCTTGTTGTCAAGAAAGTTTTAAACAAGAAGAACAAAATGGTAAAGGATTTAACAAAGAAATTGGTAGTTACTAAAGAAGGTGAAGAGGAAACAGAAGGAAAGGAGGAAGAAACCAAGGGCCATTCACCCATGGGTGAAGATATAGAAAAGAGAGAATCAAAGGCTGCTTAGTCAGATTCACCACCTCCTCCTCCACCTAAGAAATCAAAGACAATAGTTGCTTCAAGGACAAGAAGCCAAACAGTAAAGGAAGCAACTCCTTCACCATTGAAGAATGGGAGAGTGAGAACCTATAAGAGAAAACCAGCCTCACCAAAGGGTAAACAAACCAAAAGGAGGAAGTGGGTTAGAACAAAATAAGATCTAGATGAATCAACTATGAATGAAGCTGACATAGAAGTAAAAAAAGGAAAAGAACTATTGGTCCCTAAAACCATTGATGAAATATGTAAAAACATTTTAGAATCACAATCTATTTCAGATCCTAATATTAGGAAATGGCTGAATCTTGATCCAGAGGATCAAAATAAAATTGAAGATGCTATAATAGATAAAATGTGCAAACACAATTATGTTCCACTTCAATTCAAGGAATATGAAGTACCCAAGGAGCTAACTGACAGAGTGTCTGAAAGATGGACATTTGCACTTCATAAAGAAAAAGAGATAAGAGAAAGAGTACTTGTTACTCTTATGCCTTCTGATTCCAATAAGGAAGAGATAGATGAAATGATGAAAAAATATGAAAAGGAGTTCTCACCCAAAATGAGAGCATACAAATTTCTTAAAGGGAAGCTAATTGAGTTAGATCAGGATAGCATTAAAAAGTGGTGTAAAATACTCAAAAATCCCACTAAGGAAACTAAGCTGGAGAAATAACACATCATCACTAAAGATGCACAGGGTGATTCATCAGTTGAATTGGACAAAGAAGAGAGTGATACAATAGGCAAAAAGAATAATGAAGTTGCAGATGAGGTATGGCCCAACACTACTCTTGACAAAATAAAAGGTGAGGAAAGCCAAATTCCACCAAGCCCAATTTATATTGATGTGGATGATGAAGCAAAAGTTACCAAAGAATAATTGACAATAAAAGGTAACATAAATGAGGATGTCAATGATGAAACATGGTTAGATAATATCATTAATGACAATACAGGAAAAGACCCTGTAGAAGATGTGAAAAAAGATGAAGATGTTACTATTGCACAAGGTGATATCGATCGAAAGGACACACTTACTGACACTGCAGAGGTAAATACTCTGACTAACATGTGAATATTGATAGAAGCTATTGATATTAACTCTAGTAAGGAGAAATCATATAAGAAAGATGAAAACATACCCGAGGACACAGGTAATGATGAAAATAAAGATGCATCAGACACGCAAAAGGATATAGACACATAGAAAAAGGATATAGACACAGAGATGAAGGATGCAACTGAAACTCAGCAAGAATTGTCTATTGAAAAGTTTAAAGGAAAAAATACTATCAAGGATGAAAAATTGAGAAAGGATGAAGGAAAAGAGAGGAGTGAAGAAGTTAAGCAAGATAATAGCATGAAGGAAGAGGAAGAAAAATCTATTGATACACCCAAGGCCACTGAAGAGACATCTTCACACAACTGACATGTGGACTCTGAACAGAAGCAACAAGAAGCTTCATCTTCTCGACCTTCACCTACCAAATCAATTCAATCTCAAGATCTACAATTGGTAGTTCACTAGTCCGTCTCCCAAAAAAACAAGAAGAAGAAGAAGAAGAAGAAGAAAGTAATAAAGACAGATATCTTGGTTGTAACACTTGATGAGGGGATCAAAATACCCAAGTGGGATGCATGAACTTTATATGTTGAAACACTTCAAAAGTTTGGAGTGATGTGTCAAAGAAAATCCCTACAGGAGAAAATGAGAAAAGCACATAGGGAAGCCCAAGCCCTTGACAAAGCTAGGGATATACTACATCAACTTGTTCCTAAGGTAAAAGTTGAAAATGAGATATCAGTCATGGAACAAATTGTAGTTCTTACCGACGCCATCATCACTCAAAGTGTAGATGCAAAGAAGGCAATGGAAGAACAGGCATAGAAGAAGTATCAACAAAAACTAGTTGAGAAGATCAGCCAAGAAGTGACAGAAAACAAAGTAAAGCTCTCTAAATTAGGAAGTCAATTAGAAGCAATTATTGCAGAAGCTATTACCTTAGTTCAACAAATGTGCACACTTGACAATTTCACAAAAGAAAAATAGTGAAAAGTTGTCCAAATTAGATTTAGATGTGACAGTAAGTGCACAAAGTTTAACCTCTTATGCAAATGCAATAAAGTTGCACCATGACAAGATCATAGAGGTAAACAGGTTAAGACAATAAATATGTGATGCAAAGACACAATTTAGAAATGAGGTTACCGAGTTGCATGCTCACATATTTCCAAACCTCACTACTCTGCAACAACACATTACAGATGCAAGGAATCTGATCTCGACCCCAGAGATGTCTTTGGTAGACAACATTTATGATATGCATGTGAGGATATCACTTGACAACATGGCTCTAGAAAATTTGAAGGAGAAATGGGAGAAGATGATGGAGGAAATCAAAGCCTCACACTCCCAAATTTTTGAAAATTTGTAAGTACCTTTGCCTTTATTATCAAAAAAGGAGGAATGAATGCATGTGCATATGTACAATATAATACACTAGCAGAAGGAGGAAAAGACATGTATATTATATGTACATTATATCATATATCTCAAAAAAAAGGGAAACAAAAAAAGGGGAAGGAAATTATATGTATATACACTTACACTTACCGGCATATGCATAGGGGGAGTCATTTAATGACTAAAGAAAGAACAAAAAAAAGGAGTATACATAGGTGTACATACTAATGTACATTAAGTATGTTGCACATATTATTTTTTGACACTAAGGTCAAAGGGGGAGATTGATTACATTAAGTTTTGCCATTAGTATTGCAAAGTAAAAACATAGCAGAGATCATCAGTATAGGCATACCCAATAGACACCATACTGCCTTACCCAATGAGATGACAATACTTGTCATGAAAATGCTAAGTATAAAGTTACCTGACAAACACTAACAAGTGTTGAACCAATGACAAACTGTAAAGGACATCACTGACAGAACAATTTTCAAAACATTGTCGACGGATCCAAAATCACTAAACTAATGAAGCGAAAAAAGGGACACCGATGAAGCAAAAGCCCGATAGAGAAAATAATGAAAGAAACCTGACAGACTGACAGAGCAGCCCGAGCGTCAAAACCAACAGTCAGTTACAGAACCTACAAGTAGTGGATCTAACTTTCTACGTCAGATAAAACATTGTAATTTTATTTATAGAGTTTTAATTTGTTTTAAATCATTACTTGAGGGTCAAGAAAGTATATTGTAATTGTTTTAAAGCATCCTAATGGATCTAAAACATAACTAACTAAAGATGAAGGTCAAGTTGAAAACCTTGGATCTAGAGTTAACATGTAAAGTGCGAATCAAGAATGGACCTAGAAACTAGTATATGTAGATGTTCAACCATTTGTAATAGTAAGAGTTGAGAAATGATTGTAGCCACAAAGAGAATCTAAGCAGCAGAAGTGAATTCGTGCAAAGTTTAGAAACAAATCATATCAGTTCTCAAGAACACAAACAAGGCTACCAACGAGCAGAGACAAGGTATCATTCAATCACTCAAGGTGATTACATGTACTATCAGATCAACATTTATAATGTAGTTGAATTCTAGCAAGTGCATCACATCAGAAATCCTTTAGTAGAAGGTGGACTTAACAGTTCTCGACAAATATCTTAATAGAGTGCACACTTAACGGTGTTGCTAAAGATTCAAAAGTAGTAGATCCTAACAGGTCTCCACTCTAATACTCCTAACAGGGTAGATCATCAGAAGTGATCAAATTGTAAGCCTTAACCAGCTCCCTTCTTATCGACTGATAGTGAAGTTTTGTGGGTGGCATCCCCACCATAGTTTTTACTTCCTAACAGGAGTTTTTTGCGATATCATATCTTGTGTTATGTATTATTTACTTTCATGTATGTTTCTTGAATGTTTACACATGTAAAGAACTTATGTTATGATTTCACATGCATAAATAAAGATAGAAAGGTGAATATACAAATCTGATGACACAAAGGTTAATGGGCTAATCACATAAAAGTTTTAGAGGTACCAATTCAGCCCTCCCCTCTCAGTACATCATTCTAGTAATTCCAACACATATTGGGTTGAAGGGGATGGCCTTGGTCAAATACATGTGAGGAATAAACCTTGAAATGCAAAAGAAATTGCATAAAAGAAATACTATTGATATGAAGTAGAAGCTAGATCTGAATCATAAATTACCTTATTACCTTGATGGTGCAATACTAATTTTTATTTTTATAATAGGTGGTAATGCAATAGCCTTTGAATCCTTACAAATCCTCCAAGGAAATCATGATAGACAAGATTTACACTATGAATGTTGTAGTTTTCCATAATGCTTGATGAAGGATTAGAATTATGTGTTCAAGGGTTGAAGATCTTGAGAATTATTGAATCTTCAATTATAGCAGAGCTCTTAAAATATTGATTATTATTATTCATAATAAAATGAGGAGAGATAGGCCACTTATATACCTCTAACAAAATTTCAAGGTTCAAAATTGATCCAGCTCGACCACGGGATCTAGTTTCCCACCAAAATACCACAGCAAAACCCCAATTCAAATATGAATGCAAATGTCAAGGTATAGAATTCCTAGGAAATGATAACATGTAACTGATTGAATGTTTGACAATGTTAAGTTGAAGATGATGCAAGACATTAAATTAGTTAATGGTTTGTATTGTCATTGATGTCAACTTGATATCATCTGTATGGTCATATACATAATGCCAAAGACTTCAGAGAATCAATGGAACAAAGGTTATGCTTTCAACAATGCATAAAATTCAAGTATTCGCCAAGTGACAAACTACACCGGTAGAGTGCACACCATCGGTAAAGACAAAGATAAAGTCACAGTGATGCCCGACGAGTAGAAGACAGTGTTGCCCGACGAAGTAGAATCACAGGATGCCCGACGAGAAAGATCCAATGATTCCCGATGAATGGAGATCCTGAATTTAACTGAAGTTGTACAGACGGAACTGGCAGTTGTCACTGGCGAGGAACTACAGAATTGACTGACAGAATAGAGAGATCAGAAAATGACAAAATATCTAGCTGGCAGAGCTAAAGTATAGAATTAACTGGTTTTTTTTTTGTTTTATTCAAACCATAGTTAAGCAATTGATTTGTACAACTGGAAAGAAGATAACTATGAGATAAATTAGGAGTTAAAGCCATAAATCAATTTGGCTGGATTTTTTTTCATGCCAAGAATCAAGAATCAAGAACCAAGAATTAAGGAATATCATGTCTATATAAGAGACAAGAATAATTCATTTTTGTAAGCAATCAAATACACAGGGGAGTGAACTAATAGAAGATGCTGAAGAGAAACTGATGAAGGATAAAATTCATGCAGTCCTGATCAATCAAGCTAAGGGAGAGCTAAAGAATTCTGCAGACACTGATGAACAGAAAAGCATAGCATCACAAAGTAGAAAGAGTTAAGTACAAAGGAATAGAATTGATACATTTATCAGAAAGATATTGTAAGTAAATAGATATGAAAATCTACAATTTAGTTGCATTAGAAACATGTCATTTTTTTTTAGTTTAACCATTGAATCATTAAGTCTCTTAATAGAGTAGGGCTTAACAGTCTTTTGTAATTGAGGTATATCCTAATAGGTTACCAGAAGGTTGACTCATGATAGTAGCATCGGTCTTACCTAAAGCCTATTGACAGTCTAAGAAGAAGGCTGATTCAAGGATGGTAGTAAGATTAGCATAAAGCCTATTGACAGTCAAGAGAC
>MU224017.1:1618187-1639649 GCA_018584345.1 Thuja plicata
CTAAAAGAAAAATCTGAAGCATTCAAGATGTTTAAATGGTATAAGGCTATGGTAGAGAAACAAAGTGGTAAGGATCTAAAATTTTTGAGATCAGATAGAGGAGGAGAATTTATATCAGATGAATTCATTAATTTATGTAATGAGCATGGTATAAAAAGACAGGTTTCTACACCAAGAACACTACAGCAAAATGGGATTGCTAAGAGAAGAAACAGATCAATAGTTGATTGTGCAAGAACACTGATGATAGAGAAGGACATCACCCAGATCTTCTGGAGGGAAGCTATTAGCATAGTTGTCTACACACTTAACAAAGTACAATTAAGAAATGACTCAAAGAAGACTCCTTATGAGCTATGGTATGGTAAAACACCCAGTGTAAGTTACTTCAAATTTTTTGGCAATCAATGTTATCTCTTAAAAGATCAAAGAAATGGAATGCTAGACACCAAAAGTGATGAAGGTATTTTTCTGGGGTATTCTACCAAAAGAAAAGCTTTTAAATGTCTACTCAAGGCTTCTAAAAAAATAGTTGAAAGTGCAAATGTAAAGATTAATGAATTTGCATAAAAGAATGACCTGGAAAGCACAAAAGAAATAGAGGACTACAACAAGTTTGTATACAATGAAGAACCCATCACTTTACCCAAGCAATAGTAATTAAATCTAGAACAATAGAATGTTGCAACTGACGGTCAGAATGTTGTTACCGACGGTCAGGATAATGATCAAAATAATGTGCAAGGTAATGAAGATCAAGCTGATATGGAAAGAGCTATACATGTACTTGCAAGATATGTAAGAAGGAACCATCTAGAGGACCAGATCAAAGGAGATAAGAAAGCTGGTACAAGAACAAGAAGTAAGTCTTTAAACTCAAAATGCTTAATTTGTGAGTTTTAACCAAAGTCTGTCAATGCTGCACTAGATAATGAAGAATGGATAAGTCCTATGAATGATGAGATTGAACAGATTAAAAAGAACAAGACATGGTCACTTGTACCAAGACCAGATGACAAGAATGTCATCAGTACAAAATGGATATTCAGGAACAAACTGAACAAGAATGGAGAATTCACAAGGAACAAAGCAAGACTAGTATCCAAGGGGTATGCACAAGAGGAAGGTATAGACTATGGAGAAACCTTTGCAGCTGTTGCTAGGCTAGAAGGAGTAAGAATTCTACTTGCTTATGCTGCATACAAAGGATTCAAAGTATATCAAATGGATGTCAAGTCAGCATTTCTAAATGGAATACTTGAAGAAGAGGTATACATTGAGCAACCAGAAGGGTTTGTGGATCCAAACAAGAGGAACATGGTATGTAGACTTCAAAAAGCCTTGTATGGATTAAAATAAGCTCCCAGAGCTTGGTATGAAAGACTTCATTCCTATCTAATAAGTATTGGATTCATCAGGACTAGTGAAAATAGTAATCTTTATTTAGAAGAAGATAATAATGCTAACACTTTGATTGCTGAAATATTTGTTGATGACATCATATTTGGAGGCAATGATATGCTATGCAAATAATTTTCTGATGAGATGAGAAAGGAATTTGAGATGTCTATGTTTGGAGAGATCAATTTGTTTCTTGGTCTGCAGATCATTCAACAAAGTGAAGGTATTTTCATTACACAGTCCAAATACATCAAAGAAGTTTTGAAAATATTCAAGATGGAAGATTCCAAACCTTTTGGAACACTGATGGCTATTGGATGAAAATTAAAAAAGGAAGACAAGACAACAGAGGTAAATCAAACTCTATACAGATCAATGATAGGGAAACTCATGTATGTTGTACACACTAGACCATATATCGCACATGCAGTAGGAATTGTTGCTAGATTTTCTGCTAACCCCAGCGAATCACATATAGTTGTTGTGAAAATAATTCTAAGATATCTGAAGAATACTGAGGAATTTGGATTATGGTATAGAAGAGAAGGCAAATTTGAATATAAAGTGTTTACCGACGCTGATTGGGCTGGAAATCTTGATTATCAGAAAAGCACAAATGGAGGAGCATTCTTTATGGGTGACAGACTTGTCACATGGATTAGCAAGAAGCAAGGATGCATCTCTTAGTCTACTGTAGAAGCAAAATATGTTGTTGTTGCTGCAAACTACTCGAATATTGCATGGATCAAATAGTTGCTAGAAGGTATGCATATGAAGATCAAAGAACCATTAGTTATTTATTGTGACAACACCAGTGCAATAAATATTTCCAAGAATCCAGTCATGCATGCAAAGACTAAACACATTGCCATCAAGTATCATTACTTAAGAGAATAAGTTCAAGAAAAAGAGGTAATACTTGAAAATGTGCAATCAAAAGAACAATTGGCTGATATCTTCACCAAGCCACTGCCCAAGGATACATTTGAGTACCTGAGAAAAAGACTAGGGGTCAAACCCATGTCTAACAGTCAGTAAACAGACTGGATGTTACATCAGCCATATATTATCAGAATATCATTCATGATTGATGCAAGAAGAAGCTAAACTTCAAAGCTACATCTATATACAGAAAGGTATATATCAAACTGTTATATTGATGATGGATAAGGGAAATTCAAAGAATATATTATGGATAGAAGACATTGTTTGACAAAACGTCAGATATTTATGAAAATATTTGTTTGACATTAATGTCAAAGGGAGAGAATGTATTCATATTATCATCAGATACTAGTCATTATCAGATTACTCAAAATAGGGAGAGATCATATCCATATGGAGAGAATTTTTGTATCAATGTTGCAAACAAAAGAGAAAGAAATCAAAGAAGCAGAACAATCAAAGAGAAATTGACAACAACAGAGGTCACAACACATCAGAAGAAGAAATAGAAAGCTACAAGAATCAAATCTGAGCTAATACAGAGCTTACCGGTAGTCAGACATTTTTATCAGTTATCAAAACAAACTGTTTGGTAATTTGATGAATCTGAACAATTGTATTTTATATTGTATTAGAAATAGTATAGTGTGATACTATAGTATGTTGGCATCAATGCCAAAGGGAGAGATTAATGACATGTAACTGATTGAATATTTGACAATGTTAAGTTGAAGATGATGCAAGACATTAAATCAGTTAATGGTTTGTATTTTCATTGATGTCAACTTGATATCATCTGTATGGTCATATACATAATGCTAAAGACTTTAGAGAGTCAATTGAACAGAGGTTATGCTTTCAGCAATGCATAAAAGCCAAGTATTCACCAAGTGACAAACTACACCGACGGAGTGCACAGCATTGGTAAAGACAAAGATAAATTCATAGTGATTCCCAACGAGTAGAAGACAGTGTTGCCCAACAAAGAAAAATCATAGGATGCCCGACGAGCTAAAAATAGTGTTTCCCAACGAGCAAGATTCAATGAAGCCTAACAGATGGAGATCCCAAAGCTAACTGAAGTTGTACCGATGGAACTGGAAGTTGTCACTGGTGATAAACTACAGAATTGACCGACAGAATAGAGAGATCAGAAAATGACAAAATATCTAGCTAACAGAGCTAAAGGATAGACTTAACTGGTTGTTTATTTTTTTATTCAAACCGCACTTAAGCAATTGATTTGTACAGCTGATAAGAAGATAACTATGAGATAAATCAGGAGTTAAAGCCATAAATCAATTTGGCTGGATTATTTTTCATGCCAAGAATCAACAATCAAGAACCAAGAATTAAGGAATATCATGCCTATATAAGAGACAAGCATAATTCATTTCCATAAGCAATCAGATACACGGGGGAGTGAACTGATAGAAGATGTTGAAGAGAAATTGATGAAGGATAAACTTCATGCAGTCCTGATCAATAAAGCTAAGGGAGAGCTAAAGAATTCTGCAGACACCGACGAATAGAAAAGCACAGCATCACAAAGAAGAAAGAGTTAAGTACAAAGGAATTGAATTGATACATTGATCATAAAGATATTGTAAGTAAATAGATCTAAAAATCTGCAATTTAGTTGCATTAGAAATAGGTTATTTTGTTTCAGTTTAACCATTGAAGCATTATGTATCTTAACAGAGCAGGCCTTAACAGTCTTTTGTAATTAAGGTACATCCTAACAGATTACCAGAAGGTTGACTCATGATAGTAGCATCGGTCTTACCTAAAGCCTATTGACAGTCTAAGAATAAGGTTGATTCAAGGATGGTAGTAAGATTAGCATAAAGCCTATTGACAGTCAAGAGACTGATTCAAGGATGGTAGTGTAGATGCCACATACTTAGTGACAACCTATGTATAAAAATCTTCTAACAAGGTCACACTTAACAGTGTGTTTGTAACCTTTAACAAGGTTGGCTCCTAATAGGGCTCACTTCAGAAGAGTGAAAATTTGGGGTACCGGTCCTAGTGGTTTTTCCCTTAACATGGTTTCCACGTTAAAATCCTTGTGTTATGTGTGTATGGTTTATTTATTTATTGTTTTACATTTCACATAAGCATTTATGGATTGACTGGTATACTCTACATATTTACTGAGTATCGGTAAATAAGTTTTACTGCTTATCAGTTATCAAGGAGAATAAGGATAGACAAGGTAAACCGACAGACAGTTATTTATTTCAAGTATTTCAAAGGCATACATCTTGTAGGGACTTAATAATCTAAGGTGTATTAATTGGTGGATTAAAGTTTAAAAGGATAAATTTTTTAGGCCACTGATTCACCCCCCCTCTCAGTTATTACTAACAGGAAATTTTATACCTGGGTATATAATGCCCAAGGCATTCTATACCCAAGGAAACATAGCCAAAATTAAATGGGAAGTCAGGGAAGGTGATCAAGGTGCACCAATCCTATCTCCTATTATACATTAGGAAGGAGGATGATCTACTAGGCTTGAATAAGATCAACTGCTTAATGGGCATCACTAATCCTTCACTTATGTGAAAGGTTTTTTAGAGGATATTGATTGAATAATTCAAGATAGAAGATAGAATTCAACAAACATCAGCCAATAACCTATAGGTACCTAAAATAGTAACTAGATAGTATTATAGACCTATGGTTTAATTTTTGAGTTGTTTGTAGGGAAATATTTCATAATAAGCATTGCAAATTTTATCATGATTTCATTTAATGTTTTTAAGGGAAAGTACGAACCTTTTCCTTTATGAAAATCTTATCTTTCATGATTTTCTTCAAGGTTTTTGTATGGAGTCAAAGGCTATTACATTAACACTTTTGATTACATCAAAAGAAGCTAGATCTAAATTATAAATTACCTCATACCTTTATGGTGTAATGCTTCTTTTGATGTAATCACAAGTGTTAATGTAATAACATTTGACTACATACAAAAAAACTCAAAGGAAATCATGAAAGATGCGACTTACACCATGGCTATTATAATTTTCTACAATACTTGATGAAGGATAAGAATGATGCTTTGAAGGCTTGAAGACTTGGATGCTTGAAGATCTTAAGAATTCTTGAATGATAAATTGTAGAAGAGATATTTAAATATTGATAATGATTCTTCTTACCAAAAAGAGGCAAGATGGGACACTTATATACCTCTCACCAAGTGGACCTCCATAAATTTTTCTCTTGATCCTCAAAAAGGTGTATCTTTGAGTTATGTTCTTAAGCTTTTAGTCCTAAAATTTCAAATCACAAAGTCTTGATTTATTCAACAATAAATGCTAAGAGACATGATATATCTATATGATTGTCTAATGACTAAAAAAGGGTATTACTTATTGATCACATACTCTAAAGATCATTAGAAAACAATCAATGTTTGGCTCAACATCCCAAGATTGTCTCCAAAATAGATCTTCACAATACATACATTAGTCAATTTTGATAGTATTAGAAAGAAAATCTAATTGAAGAAAATAAAAAAAAATATGCTAAAAATTCTTCTCATGCAAAACACCATCTTAAAGTGAGATGATAACTTGAGATAATGAAAATTCCTCCATTCCTCTATATTGCCATTCTCCAAACACCATCAAAACATGAAGGTCCAAAGTAAAATCTTGTAATTTAGGAGAGAATAAGAATCATCATCATCTATTTCATCGCTTGATGAATCCTCATCCTTAAAAGAGGCCATGTTTTACCCATTAGATTGTTCTTTCATTTTCCTCTTAAGAACATCACTAGCTCTAGTTTTACAAACCCATGTTGTGTGACCAATTTTTTTACAATAGAAACATGTATTGTCTCTTTTATTTTTATTTGGCCATTTATTATTATTCTATGAATATAATGTTTTACCTAATTGGATATCATTTTCTATATCTTCTCGTGTCCTATTTTCATCTACTATAAGAGCTAAAATCTTATCTTCTAGAGTTCACTATGTTATTTGACTAAATATAGAAATAATGTTATTGTTTTTTGATGGTAATTTGTTTAACGAGATGACCTTATAATCATCCTTGTCATCCACAGGAACCTTAACCTTTTATATTTTTTGAATGAGGGATCTTAAATTACTTATAATATTTGACATTTTTATTTTTTCTTCTGTTTAAACTTAAATTATTGAAGTTTTTGAGAAAACTTGGCATTAACTACATTTTTGCCAAATGATTTATTAAGAGTATCCAATTTTTTGTTCAATTATTGATATGAATCAATATGATGTAGTTCAAATTTAGAAAGAGAAAGACTAATAATAGTCATTATTTTACCTTCTCTATTGTTCTAGTCTAACAATTTGGTTTCATCTATAGGTAGTTTCTCCTTTCCATTTACTATTCCCCATTAATTATTATTCAACAATTGTATTTGAACTTTTATTCTCCATGTATGAAAATGAAATTGAAATACTTTTTCCAATGGAATCTCCATTTAAAAAAAACATTCTATCACCCAAATCTTAAACATTTGTTGATGCATGGAGATAGAAATAAAGTGCTTAAAAAAAGACAAATGGGATTCAATGCACTCATCAAGTATACACCTAGATTTTCAAAAACCTTCTGCAATAAATTATTTATCCTCTTTACAACAAATCAGACAATATCCAAATCTGAGCATACTCTGGTCTCCTCTAGTGGCTACCTCAATCTTTCAAGTTCTTTAAGATTTTTAGAGTGATATTTTTAAAGGATGTTTGTTATCTCATTTGGTGTTGTGTGTTTTCATCAAATATGCTAATTTAAAATCATCTATGTGCAACAACACTTTTACATATGAAGATAGAAGAGTTGATGAATGGTCTATAGTATAGTTGCATCTCACACCTCAAATTGATATCAAAATAGCTTGAAATAATATACCTTCAAACTTTGGTAAGTAAATATGAAGATATTATAGCCATTTCTATTCCAAAAACTTCAACAAAAAAATAGTAGTTCTTTAGAAACTTTTGATAACCTTTTATTCTATGTACTTCATTAAATCCAAAGCCTCCTTTCAAGTCAATAGACTTGAATGCAAAATATAATTGTGAATAACTATAGAATCAAATGCAAAATACAAAGAAGCGACGGTGGGAGAATGGACTAGTGTCAAGAAGAAAAAGAATAGTAGGGACCCCTCCCCGGTCTCCCAAGTAGAAAATGGGAGCAAGATCAAATTAAACGTGGTTGTCAAATTGAAAACTCTAGGGAAAAAAAATTGAGCCAAATTCGGCAAGACAAAGCCTACAAGAATATAGCGGATGGAATGCAAAACACCATCAAGGATGCATGCACATCTAGTAAGAAATGAGGCTAATCTCTTGGAATATTTGTGGACTTAATGGTCTACATAATCAACATGTAATACGAAATATGATAAGGGATCATAGACCAGATATAATGTTAATCCAAGAAACTAAGATGAAGAAGGTGAAACTAAAGTGCATCAAATTCTATAAAAGCATGGATATGGCTGCCACCAGTTCAGATGGAGCCTCTAGAGGCCTGATGAATCTATGGAACTCTTCACACCTTAAGGCCAAATTCATTCATGAAGAAGGTAATTTTTTACTTTTGAATTTCATGAATACTAAGGATAATGAAAGTTGGTACATTATGAATATCTATGCTTCTAATTCAAAAAAAAGGAGAAGATCCTATTGGGAAAAACTTAGAAGCATAGCTTCCAGGTTAGATCTTTCTAAAGGTATTATTATGAGGGATTTTAATACCCCCATCAAAGAGGGGGAAAACAGGGAGGCATCAACCCAGATTTGGAAATCATGAAAGAGCTTATGGAATTCATTAATAATAAATCCCTCTTTGATGTGGACACATGCAAGATTCACTTGGAGTAATAGGAGAACTAGGAAAGAGTATATCCATGTCTGGCTGGATAGGGCTTTGATCACTGTATATTGGCTGAACTCTCATAATACTAATTTACCTTCCCTAGTGTGGATTGGGTCGAACCATTCTCCCCTAGCTCTTACTTTGGATGAAATTATTAAGAAAATAAATTTCCCATTTAGGTTTGAAGTGATATGGACGACACATCTTAATCTTACTAACAAGATTTTGGAATGTTGGAATATTGATGTTAAAGGATCTCATATGTTCAAAGTGGCTAAAACACTCAGAAATGTCAAGATAAAAATTAAGCTTTGGAATAAGAGAGAGTTTGGGGATGTCTTAGATCCTCTAAAGAGAAGGCCATATCTGATCTCTTTCAAGTCCAAGAGGAAATCCAGAGAGATGGGTATGATGATGAGAAATTGCATCAAGAAAAAATCCTACTTTTGGAATACCAAAATGTGATAGGGAAGGAGGATATGTACTAGAAGTAGACATCTAGATCCATATGGTTGATGGAGGGGGACCAAAATACTCAGTTCTTCCACTTGTCCACTATGAAACATGGGGATGCCAACATGATCAATAGAATTAAAACGGGGAACCAAATCTTACAGGATGAAAAAGACATATCAACTATAGCCATTGATTTTTTATCTTCCCTTCTTTCTAAATACAAAGAGCTCTCTAAGGAGGACCAGGAGGACCTTCTGAGAAACATTCCCAAAATCATCTCAGATAATCAAAAAAAATTCCTTAGTGCTATTCCTAATTTGGAAGAGGTTAAAAATGCCCTAGATTCTCTCCCTGGAGATAAGGCCCTAGGCCTGGATGGTTTCCCTATGTTTTTCTTCCACAAGACATGGACATAGTCAAATGGGATGTGGTCAAAGCATTCGAGGAATTCTATGGTTCCAAAAATCTTCTTAAGGAACTCAATGCCACTTTCCTGGTTCTCATCCTTAAAGTCTCTGGGGTGGATTCTTTGGAGCTCTTCAGACCCATAAGGTTATGAAACACTTTTTATAAAATAATATCCAAAGTCATTACCATCAGAATTCTCAAAGTGCTCTCCTCCATCATTGTTCACCAAAAATCAGAATTTGTTATGGGCAGAAAAATTCTTGACTCCATTATGGCAGTGCATAAAGTGATCCATTCCTTAGAGGCAGGAGAGAGGGAAGGATTCCTTCTCAAGCTAGACCTTTCCAAGGCCTATGACTAGGTTGAATCATCTTTTCTGATGAATGTGCTTGGAGCTTTTGGTTTTAACAGTACAATACTTGTAAGATCATCCATAAACTCATCTCTTCTCCCTCATTGGTAGTGTTGGTCAATGGGTCCCCTTCTGCTTTCTTCAAAGCTTCTAGGGGTTTGAGACAACGAGATTCCTTGTCTCCCATTCTCTTAATTATTTTGGCTAAGTGTCTTGGGAGATTGATAATAGCCATAAGGAGAATTGGGGAGCTGAAAGGCATGAGACTGTCCTTAGGTAATACTATTTTCTCTCACCAATAATTCATTGATGATACCATTTTAGGAGGGGAGGCTTCAGTGAGAGAATCCAGAGTTGTTAAAAACCTTCTGGACTCTTATACTAGAGCTATAGGGAAAGCTATCAAGTGGAATAAGAGTTCTCTCTTCTATATCAATACCCTAGAGGCTAGAGAAAGGAGGATTGTGGATATCTTGGGATGCAAAATTGGGTCCCTCCCCTATAATTACTTGGGCCTCCCTCTTGGTGTTAAGCCTCCTGAAGAATTCTTGAACAAACTCATTGGTAGATTCAATAGAAAATTGGTTGGTTGGAAGGGGATCACTCTTAGTCAAGCAGGCATGATTTAGTTGGATAAATATACTTTTCAAAACCTTCCAACCTATGCCTTAAGCCTCTTCTATGTTCTTGCTAAAGTTTTGAAAGCAATGGAAAAAATTCAAAGAAGATTTCTCTGGTCAGGGGCAGAAGAGCATAAGATGTTTCCCCTGATTGCTAGGGACAAAGTCTACCTCCCTAAAAGTGGTAGAGGTCTTGGTATCAGGAGAATTAGACATTTTAACATAGTGCTCCAAGAAAAATAGATATGGTCCATCTTCCATTGAAAGGGGGAATGAAGAGACTTCTTTGAAGATAAGTATCTATCTAATGACTCTTTGAGTTATTTCTTTCATTGTGATGAAATCTCAAAAGGCTCTTTTATCTGGAATGGCTTCCTTAATGGTAAAAACTTAGCCAAATCTAAAGCTAAATGGAAAATTGGTAATGGGAAAATTATTAATTTTTTGGATGACCATTGGCTACATTTCGGTCCCTCGAAGGACTATTGAGTGTAACAAGCAATTTGGCCCCCAGTTCTGTAACTATAAAGTGGGTAATACATGGGTGGACTTTCCCTCTATCTCCCATGATTTTTCTCCCATTACCAATTCTCTGAATGGTATTTCTTTTTGCGCTAATCAGGATGTCCTGATTTGAGAAGGATCACCAAAAGGTACTTTCATAGTTGCTTTAGCCTACTCTTTCTAGATGCAACATGAAGCCAAGCCTTTTTTGTCTAATGCATGGTTCCCTGGCCTTATTCCCAAAATCAATGTATTCTTATGGCTTTTTCTTCAAAACCGTATTCTTATGGTTGATAACCTTTTAAAGTGAGGCCTCCTGATCCCTAATACATGTGTGAATTGTTAGTGTCAAGCTGAATCAGTGGACCACCTTTTTCTTCACTTCTCCTATGTCAATTTTTCTGGAAGCACATCCTCTCATTTTTTGGGTTACAATGGTGCTTTCGTTCATCTATTCATGACCTCTTGTCCCACTGGACCCAATCTTTCAAGAAAACTTCTTTTCACAAAATATGGACCTGGGCTCTCCCTCACCTGTGTTGGGGAATTTAGAAAGAGCGTAACAACTGTATCTTCAGGGATGGTAGTACTCCTCCCAAAATCATTTTACAGAAGATACATCATGCTTTATTGGAAAACTATGTTTCCTATGGAGGTACTAACCCTTTTTCAAGAAAAGACAACTCTACTGATCCTAAGAAGACCAATGACAAAAGACAAAATTGCACCTGGAGAGCTATCCCTCGGAAGGTTGGTTTAAAGCCAAATTTGATGGTGCTGCCAAGGGTAACCTGGGAAAGGTAGGAAGTGGTGGTGTGATGTGAAATTTCTCTGGTAAGGGAACTTTCGTGGTCATCTTTCCACTTGGCACCCAAACCAATCACTCTCTGGAAGCCAATGTGGCCCTCCAACTTACCAAATTAGCCCATAATTTGGGGATAAAAAATCTATGGCTAGAAGGAGATTCTAGCAACATTATAAATTACCTCAACAGGTCACACCCACCATCATGGACTATCACCAATATGATAGAAGAAACCCACAACCTTTTCAACGCTGTTGAGAAGGTACACATATCCCACGTGTACAAGGAAGCCAATCGGGTTGCTGAGTGGTTTGCCAACTTGGCAGTAAAAAGTGACAATCAGATTTGATGGCTTCATGAAGTAGATCTCCCATCTGAGGTGAAGGATTTAATCTATTATGATAGAATCCAAGGAAATGAGCGATTTAATATCATTAATCATGATAGCTAATGTTGTGCTTTGCAATGAATTTCCCATAAATGGAAAGTATGGGATCGACAGGAAAGGTAATGATTCCAAGTCACATTCACACACTTTTTGCGTGCCCATTCACAAAGTTAAAACTTACCTTTTAAGGCACATAAGAAAAAAAATCTGGAATATCTCTGTGAGAAATCGTCTAGTAAGTTGTAATTTCCATTTCGTGAGACAAAAAAAAATTTATGCAATGGGCAGTGAAAGACACAGAAGGGAGTGCTCTAATGATTGTGAGAAATGGAGGAGACAGAATAAGGTCTGGAATTACCTTCAGCAAGGAAAAATTTCCACTTTCACTGAAAGGCTTCATGGAGGGAAGCCTTCGGTGACTAAAAGTATCGTGAAAAGATAGAACAAGGGTAGTGTGGTGATAGAGGGAAGAAAATTTATGGTCACAGAGGAGTTTTTCTCCACAATTATAGGAATCCCCATTGCTGGCAATAAATTTTACAGAGACCGTAAAATTTCAGACTCTACAAGCAGTGATTTCATGAGGAATGAGGAAGAGAAGAAATCTCTCTTCAAAGTTGGGACTTATTATCTTCTTGAAGGGTTCAAAAATCTATGGAGATTCATCCTGAGGTCCATCATCTCTTATGCTATGCTAGACACCAAGTTTGATTGGATCAAAACCTATCACTTCATCCTCATGAACCACTTTAGGCATGGTATATGCTTCGTTGAACAATTGTCTCATAAATGCACAACATTTGACTGCTACTTCAGGATTGGACACCCTAAATGGCTGCTAAGTAGATTATTTAGTCTCATTTAATTATTGACCAGAGACGTAAACTTGGAATGGTATTTGCAAAGTATATGCTTTAAACCTTCTTGATTCTAATGGCTAAACCTATGGAATCAAAATACATTATGCTTCAGGAATCTATACGATCTCAATTGAATGCAATTACGCTAAGAAAATAGTTATCACAAGTAGAGGTTACTCTGCTTGCCTATGCTACAGGAACAGTACACTAGTTATGTTACTAGTGGCTACAGGAACAACAGAGTTCTATTTACTTCTTAATGAGCAAGGAAATAACTTCTAATCTAACAAAATGATTCACTCACTAAGTGGGCCCCATTGGATGAGTGAATAGAAATGCAATCAAGATAAGAGACTGCAACTCAAATTATGCACTCTATTCATTCATGGAGGAAATGTACTTGGAAAATAAATAGTGCTACAATGCCAAATTCTATTTCAGAAATTATATCAACTAACTCTCTCTGGGAACTACAAAATTCCACTTATTTAAGGAGAGACTACACTACTACCTAAATCTAAGATCAGTCCATTGATGAGGATCACTAATGGATACAACGTGCTCATAACAGAAATCTCAAAAAAAAATAGTAGGCCTTCAAGTTCTTCCCAGAATATAGCATGCAGTGGTTCTAGATCTACGTGCAGTGTATACTCAGGAACTGAATTGACTTGTTCCCTCATGAGAGTTTTGCGATATGCCCTTCTTCAATCGCTTTACTTAATTCCTTGCTTTTTGCTAGCGCTTCTGAAGGTAATGGTTGTTGTTGACCCTTTCAACGTCATGCTAGAATTCTTGAATGTGCCATGACTTGACTCCTACAAAATGGTTAGCATACATAACTTCTGACACATAAATATATTTTACCATTTAATACTAGGAAAGAAGTGTAAGTTTCCATTCGATATTCTTGTAGAGCATTCGGCTACAGGAAGGAGGCTACCCATAAACATAGCATAGGGAAAAGGACTATCTATTCAACATGCAATCATTTATATCCTGCAACTTCTATCCATCAGTTCCAAGAAAAATACATTATGTTTTTACCATCCATTTTATCTACTTATGTCCTTACATATGTGAAATATATAAAAATCATAAGTTTAAAGTCTCTGCTTTGAAAACAAAATGTTGAGAAAGGAAAGTAAACATATGGAAAAGATGGCCTTTTGAGAGGCTCATCATTCCCCCAACTGCACTATTACTGGTCCCCAACAATCATGAAATTACGAATCATGGCCCTAAGCCTCATGTTGCTGGCAATCTTCTCACCTAGTTCATCAACAACATAGTTAAAATATCCATGGCTGTTCCAAAGTTTGTCCCACCTCTGTCTTTCCTTGGCCATATCATGATCTTCTGTATTCTCATTTACTACCAGTAAAGGCTCCAGGAAGATAGGAGGTTGAAACCTTAAGGGCATCCAATAGTGTAGCTGTGTGCGGTCCAGCATTATAAATCATGGGGCATGACAAGTAACAAGAGTTAAATTTTGTAGAGAATGGGGTTCCCTGATTTTTAAGTCATGGGGCATCCTTATCCACCTCTGCCTGCAAGCTGAAATTGTGGCCTCAACATCTTGGGAAGAATGTTGTTCCCAATTTGCATATCCCTGTTCTCTAACTGGAAGAACCTTGCGAGACCCACTAGGGTTCATTGTGATTGAGATCCAATCAAGGAAAGTCTACCTACAGCTCTTAACTTCAAGCCTCATCATGAGGGGTGTTTCTATCTCACTATCTTGATATGGGAGAGCTTGATGATATTTTCTTATCTCATTCTAAATCCAAGACATAACTGCCCTCAATTGAACATCTCCTATGTAAAGAAGTGAATTCCAGTCTCTATTGTCAGGGACTGCTAGATTATGTAGATATAATTCACATAACAGATTCTTTATGGGCATTGGTGCTGACTGGAAGGCATCATAGAAGTTGTGAGGTTTAGAAATGGAAGGATTTAATCCCTCAACAATCCTTGTCAATTGAAAGTTAACAAATTGTTCCTTAAGGAACAATGCATAAACTGGAGAAGGTGACCTACATGCCATTGTTGCAAGAATTAATTCAGTGATCTGCTCAATTCTCCTCTACAATACTACAATCCGATTTGTTTTCTGTTCAAGTTGACAAGCCTGGTCCTCAATTATCCTTTTTAATTTTTTTGTCTCCAGTTCCCATTGTGTCTTTTCCCAGGTGATATTTCGGTACAAACTCAGTCCTACTACTAACGGTGTGGATAAATCTGAGGGTAGCATGGGTTCTTGCTGAAAAACATTAATCCACCCAGATGTAGTTTGATGGATCTTAACTTCCTTCACATTAGTGAAAGTAGCCCCTTTCCCCTTGTCACAAATTTTTACTGAGTCATCTGCTTGGAAGGATTCATCAATGGAAGCTTTTCCTTTACAAATGACAAGGGTTTTTATCGAATCATTCACTTGGGATGATTCAACTGCCCTGGCTAAAGTGTCTAATCTGTCCTTGCTCAATTTTTCAAACACTTCTTCTATAATGTCCTCATTCATTGCAAGAAATTCATCAGGAGGAAGATTCTCTAAACTGTCATCAGAATCTTGACTGACAAAATTAGTGCAAAATCCCTCTGTTTCTAAAGAATCCTTATCACTATCCACAAGGATGCATTCAACTTGTGGTTCAGTTGTAACTTAATCATCCACAACGTTGGCTAGGGTATCACTATCTACTCTATTTGAAGCCATTGCCTCAGAACAGGACTTTTCTGTAGATTCAGAGGATTCAACATTTATAATTGAATCAGGAGTTTTGCTTGCTTTACTAGTACTAGAAAAAAGTTTAGCACTCTAGTTCAGGAGCACGCCTAACTCAAACCCTTAGCTCTTTATTTCTGGCATGTACTAACTCTAGCCAAGTCAGAAGAGTGTGTGTGGACCTTAGAAGGTCATTTGTTTGTTTTCCCTAAGATGGATATGACTAGGTCAATCTATGTCTAGATAGGTTGCTTAGTTGGCTTCCTTTAGTTGTGTGTGTGTGTGTGTGTGTGAGGTAGTTTGGAAGCCTCTGGAAATCCAACCAAGGCATCAAGAACCTTTAATAAGCTATTTGGTTAACGCTAAGGCCAAGTTAACACTGCAGGGCCGAGTTAACACTGAAGCTAACTTAATACTGAGGCCGAGTTAACACTGAGGGCGAGTTAACACTAATGCTAAGTTAACACTGAGGCTGAGTTAACACTGATGCTGAGTTAACACTAATGTTGAGTTAACACTGCAGCTGAGTTAACATTGTAGCTCGACCAATACTACAACTCGGCTTGCATTACTGTTGCTCGTCAATATTTAGTCGTAACGGCCTGCGAAAAGTGGATCTTGTCTTTTATGGATAGTCTGGTTAGTGTAATGGTTTCTAAAGATATTCTTGCAAATGAGTGGATCATTAGGGTTGTTTCCTATGAGAGGATGGTTACTAATAACATACAAAAGAATTCATTTTATGGATATAGAGAGTAGAAATTGAAAAGAAGAGAAGCTACAGGAAATCAGAGAGTTGAAGATTATTGTACTTTTTTGTTTTGTTTCCAGTAATGAGAAGTTGTAGATAGTTTGTTTAGTGGATATCAAACTTCTTTGTTCATTTTTCATGCAAGTAGATTAGTTCCTTTAATTTCTATTTTGTAAGTTCTTAGTTCTTCACCCATTCTAGGTTGTAAGCAGTAATGGCCCCTCGAAATTCCTAAATCCATGGTGAGAATCATGTGTTGGGATGGAACTCGAGAGGAGCCCTTGTACATAGTTTCCTTTTTTTTTTCTATAGGAGAAGAAACAAAAAAGATTCTAGAGATCTTACCCTAGGCGAGCTTGGTAATAGTCTAGCTAGGGAAGAAAATGGGAACAATGTTCTGAAAACATTGGTTGAATGAATCTATTTGTGTAGGTTTAGTAAGGAGGAGATGAAAATCATTTCGATGAGGACTGAGTCTTGAAGAGGAGGTAAAGTTGAGATTTATGTACCTCATTATAGGGTTGTACACACCATAGGATATCTAGGAGAAAGATCTCAGAATAGAGCCAAGCTACTTCTGTAGTAGCAACAAGACTACTATCCACATCAAATTGGTATCAGGGCCCTAAAATATTTGGGCGTGTGTTGTTTGGATGTTATCTACAGAAACTTCTGTCAACTCATCCAAGATGGTGACCAATGTGGAACTTGCAAAAGATGTTGAAGAGCAAAAGGAGGAGAATAGACTCCTGAAGGAACAGTTAGCTAAAATGGCGACTAAGTTGGAAGAAGTGTAGCTTAGGACTGCAACAGTCAGTGAATGAATGAGAGAAGCTAATGGAAAGGGTAAAGAAGTGGCAGAGGAAGATATTATTCCAGAGCCAAAATCTATTCTTCAAGAAGAGACATTCTTGAAAGCATTGAAGGAAATGAGTGGTAAGTCCTTAGATGGTGTGCCTCTATTTAGTGGCAAGATGGAACCAAAATTAATCATGGAATGGATAGAAGGTCTTGAAAATCACTTTGACTATGATAATGTGACTGAAGCTTAGAAAGTAAGAATAGCCAAGACAAGATTGAGAGGAACTGCTCTCACTTGGTAGAAGTTTGTCCAAGATGAGAGGGAAAAAGAAGTAAAGAACCCCATAACCAATTGGAAAGGTATGGTGGCCAAGATGAAGGAAACTTACCTTCTTGATGATTATGAAGTGCAGTTGCACAAAAAGAGACAGAATCTAAGACAAAAAGATTTAGAAGTCAATTCCTACACCAAAGAATTTCACAAACTATGCTTATGGTCGCATGTGATGGAAGAAGAAAGCCTGAAAGTGGATAGGTACTTGAATGGACTCAAGTGGAGTATCCAAGAGGAAATTAGTCTCTTAAACCCCAAGAATGTACACCAATGTTACCAGCTAGCCCTCAAAGTGGAGGAAAATTTCAAGAAGAAACAAGATTCAAATAGTAGAGGAAGAGGAAGAGACAGTAGAGGCCATAGAGGAGGATGTGGAGGAAGAAATCGGAGTGAGCCCAAACTCACTAAGAATCAAGGAGAATCCAGTAGCACAGGAGGTGGTTATAACCGTGGAAGAGGTTCAAATAGTAGTTCAAGAGGAAGAACAAATAACCAAGGAAGAGAATCTTACTTCTCTTCAATGAAGTGTTACAACTGTCAGCAATTTGGACATCCTGCATATTGGTGTCCTAAAAAAGGTTGTACTTGTCAAGGAGGTGGGAAAAGAGTTAACTATGTCCAAGAAGAATCAAGTTGCAGCAGCAATCCATCTGAGGTACCATTAGAATCAAAAGAAGGTGAGAACCTCATGATAAGGAGGACCTTAATCAGAAAGCCAAGCAAAGAAGAACCAAGCCAGAGGAGAGCACTCTTTAGAGTAAAGTGCAAGATTACAGGAAATGTGTATGGAGTTATTATTGATTCGGGATCAACTGATAATATCATTAGTGAAGAGGCAACCAGAAAATTAAATTTGAAAAGGATTCCGCATGAAAACCCATACAAGGTTACATGGCTCAACAAAGGACAGTATGTGTTTGTAGGAGAACAAGCATGGGTAGAATTCACCATTGGAAAGTATAAAGTTAGAGTTCTATGTGAAATTCTTCCCATGGATGCATGCCATCTTTTACTTGGAAGGCAATGGAAATTTGATAGCCAAGTGATGCATGATGGAATGAAGAATGCATACTCATTCAAGAAGGATGGAGTGACTTTCAAAATTTAGTCACTATAGAAGAAAGAGAGGTGAAGACATCAAGTCCAAGTGTGCTCATGGTTGGTGAGAAGGAGTTCTTGAAGACTGTAGAAGAATGAGAAGGAGTTGGTTTTTCTTTAGTATTGAAGCCAAAAGATGAAGTTATTGTCAATAAATTAGAGATACCAAATGATGTAAAAGAAATACTTGAAGAGTATAGAGATATTGTGAATGATGGCAGCCCACTCCCCTACCTCCTAAGAGACTTGTTATTCACAAGATTGACTTCATTCCAGGAGCTACCTTACCCAACAAAGCTGCCTATAAGATGAACCCTCAACAAAATGAGGAAATAGCCAAGCAAATTAGAGAGTTATTAGACCAAGGCCTAATTAGAAAGAGCATAAGCCCATGCATAGTCCCTACTATTTTAGCACCTAAGAAAGGAGGATCTTGGAGACTTTGTACTGATTCTAGAGCCATAAATAGAATCACCATTAGGTATAGGTTTCCAATCCCCAGAATTGAAGACCTAATGGATTGTTTAGGGGAGGCAAAGTACTTTAGCAAGATTGATCTCAAGAGTGGTTACCACCAAATCAGAATTAATGAAGGAGATGAATGGAAGACAACCTTCAAAACTACAAAAGGTTTGTATGAATGGATTGTAATTCCATTTGGTTTGTCTAATGCTCCCTCAAATTTTATGAGGTTGATGAATGAGGTATTGGTAGAATGGATTGGTAAATTTGTTGTTATCTACCTAGATGAAATTTTAGTTTTTGGCAGAAATAAGGAGGAGCATATTAGGCATTTGAATATTGTTTTCAGGAAATTGCATGATGGAACCTAGTGATCAATTTGGAGAAGTGTGACTTCATGAAGCAACAGCTTGTATATCTCAGTTTTGTTTTTTCACAGGGTAACTTCAAAATGGACCAAGAAAAGGTGGATGCCATTCTAAGTTGGCCTACTCCCAAGGCTGCCTTTGAGGTGAGAAGTTTCCATGGTTTAGATCAGTATTACAGAAAGTTCATTAGACATTTCAATGGAATTCATGCACCTATGTTAGACACCATCAAAGGTGGGATGAAGACAAATTTTCAGTGGACACCACAAGCTGAGGAAGGGTTTGAAATACTCAAGGAGAAAATAGCAGAGTTGCCTACTCTAGTTCTTCAAAGCTTTGATAAGATTTTTATAGTAGAATGTGATGTGAGTAATATGGCCATTGGGGCTGTCATAAGCCAAGAAGGAAGACCATTAGCTTACCATAGTGAGAAGCTAAATGATGCAAAGAAGAAGTACTCTTCTTATGAATTAGAGTTGTATGCTCTAGTCCAAGCACTCAAGAAGTGGAGGTACTATTTTCTGCCAAAAGAGTATATAGTATATACTAATAACCAAGCTCTCAGCTTCCTTAACTCTCAAGACAAACTTAGCAGCAAACACATGAAGTGGGTGGAGTACCTACAAGCTTACACTTTCAATATCAAGCATAAAAAGGGAGTACAGATTAAGGTTGCTGATGCATTGAGTATAAGGCTACTCACAGTCTAAGAAGTTTAGCTATAAAGCATAGGTATTGATAGCTTCAATGACCTATATGCTGAAGATGAAGATTTTGCTCAAATCTACAAGATATGCAAGGAGTTTAAAAACAACTTTCATGGTGAGTTTTCTAAATATACCTTTCAGAATGATTTTATGTTTAAAGGAGGTCAACTTTGTATTCCTAAAGGGTCTATGAGAGAGAATTTGATTCAAGAAAAACATAATCGAGCACTTAGCTGTCATTTTGGAGTCAGTAAGACTCAAGAGCTAGTCACTAGGTTCTATTTTTGGCCAAGAATGAATAGAGATGTTAGACAGTATGTTGAGAGTTGTGTAGTATGTCAAAAAGCAAAGGGCACATCTTCTAATTCAGGTCTTTAGCAGCCACTTCCAATCCCAACCAGACCGTGGGAATGTATAAGCATGGATTTTCTAGTTGGTTTGCCAAGAACAAGGCAGGGATATGATAGTATTTTTGTTGTAGTGGATAGATTTACTAAGATGGCACATTTTAGACCTTGCAAGACTATTCATGATGCTTGTAACATTGCTCAATTGTTTTTTAGTGGATTGGTGAGGATCCATGGACTCCCACTTAGTATTGTTTCAGACAAGGACAAAAAATTCATGAGCCATTTTTGGAAGACCTTATGGCAAAGGCTGGGTACTAGCTTGTCTTTTGGATCTGCATATCATCCACAAATAGATGGCCAAGTAGAGGTGGTCAATAGGAGTCTTGGTAACTTACTAAGATGCCTCTCAAAGGAGTATGGTTAAGCATGGGACCAACTCATTGGACAAGCTGAATATGCATAGAATGATACAATAAATAGATCAACTGGTAAGAGTCCTTTTGAAATTGTTTATGGCTTTCACCCAAGAGGAATTTTTGAGATTAAAGAATTGAAGGAAGGAATGAATGGTAGTGGATATGCTAAGGAATTTTCTCATTCAATGAGGGAAGTACATGAAAGTGTGAGAAATAACTTGATTGAGAATGCTGAAAAGGTAAAGAAAAAGGTGGATGCAACAAAGAGGGATATTCAATTTCAGATTGGAGACTTTGTGATGGTACTGTTATACACTGAATTTGCGCCTCTGATCTCAAGCTCTCTTGGTCTTGATAATCCAGTATAACAAGGGAATCATCTCCAGGTTGTGGGACCTATGCTAACTGAGATGAGACCTCCAGGTTCTAGGCTGGTTCCTCTTAGATAATCACCTTAATTTGCTTCTTAAACAGGGAAGTAAACTTTTGAGGGAAAGGGATAGAAGGATTGCTTTAAAGGGAAATGACTAAAAGCAAACTACCTACTAGGTGATGCACCGAAAATGGCATGAAAACATAACACACACATGATAAACTCCTGGGTCAACTAACTCTGAATTGTAAGTAGAACACAAATCCCTTGTATAGGCATGCATCAATATTTCATAACAAGGTCATGTTTAAACTAGTTAAAAGGAAAGACTTCTTCACAGTTAACAACTTTAAACAATAAAACACTAGTTACAACCTGCAAGCAGACATACTCTTCTGCAAGTAGATGCTGTGAAAGGACTGATTAAGAGGAATAAAATCA